>DWTO01004287.1:0-11700 GCA_018244755.1 Jemadia pseudognetus
ATTTAAATTTGGCACAGATAAGCAATTCCAATGACAGATTAACAATAAGGCAAAGCAAACCTGGTAGGCTTGCTACAACTGCAATATTACATCCGTATGAAACGGATATAAACGAAGCAAACAAATAAAAAACCCTTCGCATATGCTACAAGGGGATGATCATGCGACGAATGCACCGCGGCGAACATCCCGTCAGATATTATCGCGCGAACGTGGCTTTATGTTCAAAAAGTTTATGTAAATACAGAAATGGCTGCGATTTTTGAATAGCTGAATGTTGTTCGCGCGCTAACGGAACTCAGCATGCCAGCGAGCTATTTTCATTCAATACTTTTTGAATAAAAAACATAAGAGCCAACAGGCTCGTTTCTACAACGAGGTATGTTTTTGTGTTCATGAAATTTCATTCTAAAAAGGCAGCTACATACAACGAAATTTTTTTTGTATTCAAGTACATACCTATGTACTTATTAAAAGCATAGCGAATACGAGTACGTGTGCACTTTGGACGTCTGAGAGCGTGCATGCTAATTGTACGTTTGCTGTGATTTGCTGGTAGCAGCCAGGCACACGGGCCACCTCGCGCTGGGTGGTCATCGTCGCCTGCGGACCTTGCCACACCCGAGGAGTGGCTAATACCGGCTTTCAAGGACAGCTATATCGCCTTGCGAGAGCGCCTTGACGAAGCCCGCGTCACAGTGTTTCGGGCACAATCTAATTTTATGAAGACAAAAATATGTGGGTATATACAACATACTGTACATTTTGATAACATTTATTTATGTAGTAATTAAGATAACGCCAACATCAGGGAACACTCACAAGACGTAATCGGAGTATCCATGTAAAAAGAGTACATTTTAAATTTCCCGTACGTACAATTGGCATCATTAAACAATACATTGTTGCATATAAATCTAATATACATAAGTAATATATAATACTAATGTATAACTTACTAGCTAGCGTTTAAAAACTCTGTGATTAATTACAATCCTATCGTAATCTGGATTTCTGTACAGCCACTAATATAAATTTCAGTGTAATCTGTTGGTTTCAACGCGTCTGCATAATTAACTCCGAGTAGATTATTGTTACTTTGTCCTGGGCCATAATTCAGGCTTGAACGAGCTTAGCTAGTATAAATCAAAGTGAACTTATTAATAAGTTCTCTATTGTTGTCAATGCGAACTCATTTAATATGGCAGTGCGATTATAAAGAGATTCGAATCGCATTACTTCATAACTGTAGTAGGTACGTGTTTTTTGAACATTTCGAACACGAAAAAGAGTTAAAAAATACTTCTCACGATCACCAGAGAGCAAGCAATGTGCAAGAGCATTATTTTTATGAGTAGTTTGGGTTGGTTGTTAGAAAGAGACCCTCGATATTTTCAGAAAAGGTGGCGGGTGGCAATAAAAAAATTTTAAACTGGATATTTTTCAAATAAAGGACGTGTCATAAATATACCCTAATAATACTAGGGCAACACGGCTTACTAAGAGTTTAACTACGGTCACCTTCACAATCCTTCCCGAAATAAACGCAAAAAGCGAGCCGGCTATTTATGAGATTATCTTTCCCATACCGACGCTGTCATTCATAAGAATATTAAGGAAAGAGATACACTGACGTCACGGGAGACTATTGCTGTCTTACTCTGCAGCTTCCTAAAGCAATACGTAAATCACAGGAGTAAAGTGAGCGAGAAGATTTATCGTCACGTTTCTCTCTTTCTGTTGAATGGTGAAATATTATTATGGCTGCATAGGGTTGGTACTAGGCAAACATAAATCGCTTACCGGCTACGACCGTTTCGGCTCGGGGCAGCCTCTGTAGCACGTGGTGTATGAGGCCCACATCGGTACAAGCTTGCAAGTTGCGCACACTCTTGCGCAAGATGGCAATGAACACCGACCATATCTCCGCCTGGAATAAAATTACAGATAATTAAGACAAAAAAATAACATTTGTAGTAACTAAGAAGCGACCATATTACAACGTCAAGTACACTTTTGTTTAGGATATTATTTTATGAAAGCGCTTTTAAATACAAAGCCTTACAATGTTATTTTTATTTAATATAGTACTTAAATATCACAAACAATGCATTCGCTAACAGAAATAATAAAATTCCAACCGTATGCAAAATCCAGCTACGCAATCTCCTTTTCATTATGCAAGATCGCAATTAAAACAGCGATTTTAAAACAACAGACGTCACGGCTCAAGTCTAGCTTAACATTAGTGTTTTAATTTCCTAACAAAACAATAATTTTCATTGTTTTAGAAATTGTTCCTTGTTTATTATGGTACAGTCTCAATGACGAGACAATCTCAACTCGGTTCCCAATATTATGCCGCTCTATATAAACTAAGTCTCACTCGTATGTTTATGATGCATTTAAAACATCTTTATTTAAAAAGCATCTTAGTAAATGTGACATTACCTCATTATTACATAGCTTATTTATGCCTAAAACATTGCTCTTCAGAGACTAATGTGTTTTAAAAGATTACAAATGTATCGCTGCACTAGTAGTTAGTAGATCTTACTACGGCGTCAGAGGTAGTGAGTTCGACTTAGGATTCAGTACAAACAATTCTGTGATCATAAAGAATAATATGTGTTGTTTCTGTATATAATTATCCCATTATGTACTTAGAAATTAACTAAGCATTTAGCCCCTCCTCTGCCTTCAGAAGAGGGCGCATCCGATGAAGGCTTCGAGACCCATAAGGTCAAAGCCAACCAGGTAGTGTTTAGTGGGTAGGAGCCCTAGGTCCACTAAGCTTTGATCTCAGCAAAAACTCAAGCAATAGACTCTCCCCCTATTCCATAGTGGATATTTATATTATGGATACGTTACAATATCTACGAGACTAAACGAAATGCAAGCATCAATTGAGTACAAACATACATCGATAATTTTATTTTTATAGTGGCATCTCATATGAGAATTTTCAAAGTACATATATCTATGAATGGTAAATAAAAAAACCAATGGCTGACGTCACGAGGTAAATTAAAAAGTAAAAAAATTTTTTTTTTAATTTTAAACCTTTAATGGAAAGTAATCCAACAAATACGCGGTTTGATACAGATAAATATTTGAGCTATATTGTTTTTCCCGCGCAGGCCCGCCGACGCAACTAACGTCTATCACCCCAGCGCTGCGCTCGCCCTAGTTCGCTCTAATTTATGCAAATGTAAATGTTGTGTCGGACGGCGGGCTCGCGGAGTACTTACGTCAAGTTATTTCTCATTTAAAACTGGCAGACAGCGTGTCATTTCATTTTCATTTTCTCTACATTATTTTAATTGCATTCAGAATTAAATATAATTTATTACATTTATTTTCACTATTAATGACTATAAAAAATTACCTGAACAGGCATTTTTTTTAAAGGTTTTTTGTAGGCCCGAAGCGCCAATAACAGAAATATCCATCAAACATCGATATATGTATTTAATATTCCCAAGAATACCAAGGCCTCATAAAAACGAGAAATCTTTCTTGTTTTCTATAGCTACGTCGTGTATAAAAAACATGACGACGAAACCTTCTTTACGTCAGATTGCTCACTCAGTTTTCGTTAGTGGAATTATTTCACATATTTCAATAAAATGAGGTGTAGTCATTTAAAAAGAATTTCTTATAGAGCAATCAATTAAAAATAACTTTCACGCAAATGTGGATCAGAGTCTTTGAAAAAATCATCGAGTTTATTATATCTTTATAATTGCTTTACTCAATAAATAAGGGAAATAATAATTAATCCATCATCTATTTATGCTTGTGCTTAATATTAATAGGCATACAAATCAATACTTATTTATTACTCGTGCGCAACGAGCAAATGAGCAACGGGCTTGGGCTACTAAGACGCAGCTTGGAACATTAATTTTACAGCTAAGTCAAAAGTTAAAATGAACGTGTTCACTGATAATACAGTAAGTTAAAACTTAATACTTCTTTAGCTCTATTTTTTTATTTTACATCCCAATACACGCAGTTCTATCATAGTACCCAAGTCCAAATTGGCGAAGACCAAATTCCTTAAGGCAAATTTTCAATAAAAAAATTAAAATTAACAAGCATTTATTTAAGCGGCTGTTACGAAAAAGGTTGAAGATTGTTCCCACAGGTACTAGGCAGTCATAACCGTGTAGGTAGATAGTACGTCGCTCAATCAGGAAAGGTGTTGTTCGCGGATAAAACAGGGGCCGACTTTCGTAACACTGAATTTTTAGAAACAATGTAAGAATTTGTTAAGCACCACTTACATAAACAACATTTGTATAACTAAATAAAAATAACTACACAAACAGAAACAGATATTTATTACGAATTCAATGAGTGTACAAGCTAGTTGCTACTGAAAAGGGTTAAAAAGGTTCCCTCGTGTACCAGGTTGACATAATTTTGTAAGAAGTTTTTAAGACTAATGTTCCCATGAAACCATAGACAAAAAACAAACCAGCCAGCAATATTCACACTGAGGTTTTAATATTCCCAGGAATACTAAGGCGACATAATGAATACGCTTAAAACTTATACCAAGCTCACAAAAAGTTGGTTGCAGGGAGCGAAAGAATCAGATAATGAAAAAATTACGTGGCACATTGGGAGTTTCTTCCTACACTCCCGGTTGCCATGGATACGTTAACCTGAGATACTTTTGCGAGATTAATATAAGATAAATCAAATCGTGATAATAAATTTATCATCTACTTGCAATATTTTCATAGGTATTAGCAGTTGAGCTAATTGAATTGAAAACATTCTTGTTACTGAACAATCTTAAGACAGTTCTAAACAAAAGGCGAAATGTATATAAGACTTACATTCATTAATGACACAGATTATACAAATAAGAAGCAGGTACAGAATCAGATAAAATATTTAGATACATTGTACGGAGATATGGGAGTGATTTTGATCATTATAAAGTATTTTGGTCATTTATCGCCTTGTCATGGTTTCATTAAAGTATATGTCCGTAAGAAATATATTAAAAAATTATCCTGCGTTTAGAATGTCACAATAGTCATTGTTGTACATACAGTCCAAATTCTAACATCATGCGGTATAATTGTATTACATCCTGGTCTCGAGTACTTTCTATTTTCTAAGCAGTGTTAAAAGCTCATTAGTGCACAAACACATTAAAAATGTAGGCCTGGATTTTCAAGCCAAGGAGAAAATACACAATACGAGTAATTATATTAGAAAAGTTTCATAAGTAAAACGTCAACTTAAAACAAATCTACTCAGCGGCGCGCTACGAACACAATGAAGCCGTCAAACTCCTCACTCATTTAGCTCCCAACTTCATCCAACAAACACATTTGCACGATAAAGCGACATTATGCGCTCAAAGTAAAGACACATCGCTCTATCCATAATACACGAGTGTACTACGTACGAAACCACGTTGGCGGCTTACTTATAAAACTTTGGCCTGCATAATATCGCCAAAGCGCTTAATGCGCGAACTCTCTTGCATAATAAAGCGTCACGCCGGAGTCGCACTCTTCACTCGGTGCACACTAGCTCCATTCAAAACGCGCTAAAACGATACACAGAGTGACCCAACGCTGAGTGATAGTGTAGCAGAAGCACATCACATCCACTCCGTAAGGATAAAGATATTTCTTACCCGGTGATCCCTGTTTACCAGTATTAGAATTCGGAGTGGTGATGTACCTGACAATAATATTAAACAAACGTCAAATTGAACGAGCAAACTTAACATATTGACACTATTACATGTTTTATATTAACGTTTGTTATACAATATAAAAGAAATAAGTTCTAAATGGACAACTGTATTCTACGATAAATAACCTCTAACGGCGCGTCAGGGTCACGACCACCACGCCAACAGGCTAGCGAAACTAATAAACAAGACATCAGGACGCCGGGACGATAGCAGTGAATAATCTGCAGTAGAACCTTAGACAATAACATGTGAACCTTCATTGGGAACTTTAAAGGTTTTGCACTATGGTAAAACAAAAGACTTGTGAAAAAGCAGTTTCATTTGTACCCGAGCCAATTCTACGCTAGCACGGCAGAATATTTGTCGAATGTCTGGTGCGTATGTGTATGCCGTCGCCGCTAAAGTATTCTTCAGGCATAATGAAGCCGTCAAATTTCTCACTCATTTAGCGCTAACTCCAAACCGCATTTACACGACAAAAGCTCGGCGCGCAGCGGCGCCCCTTATTATCTACACTACACACACTGAACACTAGTCAACACGGAACACTGTTAGAGGCTCGCGCTATGTGTCTGTCGGGAACTTTGGCTCACAGCCGCAAACGGTTTAATTACAATTGATCAAATGCTAACTGTCGAGGGGACTGTTTTTTATCGTTTTGCTGGCTTCAGTAACAGGAAGCGTATGTTTCATTAATTACTAAACCGAAACGATGCAATAATTTAGGCAATTGCTCATAACTTTCGTAACAGTAATAATAATAACTAAATATCTTGGGACATTTCCATACTTGGCTACCAAGGTCTAAGTATGCTAACATTGATAACCATACATGACATATGTATTCTACGTAGTAATACATGCCATTGCCATGCCATTTATTCAAAATTGGTTCATTAGAACACTTTTTGTACGTCAAATTGATGCTTCGCAAGATGCTTCGCTATGGAGAAGAAACGGCGAAAGAAACTCTATAGGTGTGCTAAGTTTAACTAAGTCCTTGTCTATCTGTCTTTGGCTGGTCCGTTGGTGCAATGGTTAGCGAACCTGAGTGTTGCACCGGGGGTCGTGGGTTCCATTCGCACCCAGAATAAATATTTGTGTGATGAGCACAAGTATTAGTTGTGTCTGGGTGTAAAAAATACATATAATGTACAAGTATACAATGTACTAACTAACGGCTCCAAAGATTTTCTTGAAATTTTATATTTGGGGGTTTGGGGGCCGATAATTCGATCTAGCTAGGTTTCATTTTCAGAAAATCTCGTTTTAGCCGTGTTTTCATTGAATAAGAACCTCCTACAATACCATTAGAATACGAAGCTAAATTTCGCTACCATACACGAAGTTAAAAATGGTCAGTCGGGAAATCATCGGGCGCCTTAAAACCCGGAACCCCGGGAAGGAAACCCGGGTTCAAATCTCGGTACGAATGTTTTTTTTATTTTTTCTCTTTTTCGAGTTCCTTCTTTTTGTGAGAAAAACTGTTCTTGGGAGCCCTAAAGAAACAAGAAAAATTGATTTGATTTTTGAATTGAAATTTGATTGACTGAGCTTAAAAAAGGTAGTAATTCAATTACATTACAATATTTTTTGGCTCTCATTTAGCTGCGAACTGTTAGCAACATATCCGCCGCGCAGCGTCTGCACCCACACCACTCTTCACCACACCTTACACATACAATGCTGTCAAGTCTAATTTCCGTAAGAGCGTACCCTTTCTAAGAAGATTTCGAGGAGTGCCAAAGCCTGGCTGGGACCGGGCAAGGCTTACGGTTACCTTACTATGACCCCCACAAGCCCCGATGAACTTTGTCTTCAAGTTGACGTATTGTGCACTATAGATCGGATGTAAACTCAGCGCAACAGGGAACTTCTGTAAGGATATTACTAGATCAAAACGCGAAATAGGCGGTACGAAGGCAAAACGAATCCAACTCTTTCTCTTCTCTCTTGACTCCTTTACATGTCAAAGACGAAGCGATACGGTCAGACCGCCGCCCGATTAGGCCAAGATTATATTGTTAGACATCTTAAACGGCGGTGCGTCAAAAAATATTGTATCATAAATATGATAAATGTGACTTGTCGTTTGGAATCGTAGGAAAAATATTTGTTACAATATTTTGGGCCACCTTTAAGTATTTTACCGCTTTACCTACTACCAATTTAGAAGAATAGAAAGTAATCTAAGCAGTGTGGGAAAACTTAGCCAACAGTCATAATCTTTACATCTATATTGAAATAAAAGTACTTTTTGATCACATTATTGTTCATTTGGACATCCACTGGACTCAGTACGGCCGCCGGCTTGCTGCATTTGAAAGTAAATTATTGTCGGAGCTCGACCTCCGCTGTGTCACTCGCCTTTACAATACATTAAGCATTTGGTGTACCTACCTACTCGTTCCATTTAGAAATTAAAAAGAAAACGGGTTGGGATAAGAGAGTCATTGAAGAAACCTACATACGTACGTATATACTTCGATATACTTTCAGTAAAATCAATACCTATGCAAACGTAACTTAACGTATCACGCGTGTTATCCGCGAAGAGGTAGGCAGAGGAGTATAGTACACTCCCACATTTCACCAGTTACGTTTATGTCGTATTATGGAATAGGTGGTGAGCCTATTGCCACACACCGGGCACAACATTACCTATGCAAAAATTTTTAATTGTTTGAAAATTAAAGCCGTGAATTTGTTGCATGGATGGATGTGGTACTTCAGACTTTTAAATATATTGCCATTGTCTTATATATCAATTTAACCAAGCAAACAGGTAGACGAAATTTGGTAATTTGGTAAGTGGTCACCGTCGCATATAGCGATATACAACACCTAGCGTACTATTGAGCGTAGAGTACTATTGAGCCCTTATTCTAACTTTGAATTTCCAATAGTGGCTCCAAGTCTGGATTTGGGCCCGGTGTATGGAAGTAGTGAAGCGTGGGAGTGTACTACACTTCTCTGCCTACCTCTTCGCGGATTACAGGCGTGATGTTATACAAGTTATATGTGTTAAGGTGTACAATTTACTTCACAGGAATATATTAATATACATATGATTTTAGCTGAAAAGACGTTAAAAGCGAAATTCTTAATAACGTCATAGTTCACACGAGCTTCATTCAGCGAAGGCAAGTATTACTCAGACATTAGCGCTGATCGACGCGACGTCTGCTCGACAGCTTCCGGTTCACGAACAACTCATAAGGTGATGAAGCGAAAATTGTCACATGTCCATAAAGTACATATAAGTATGTAGTGCACGTAATTTCTATCCGCTCTTCGACTTTAATTTGCAGTAACAAAAGTACCTTCAAAATTTATATATGGCATATATTATAATTCATGGCCTTAAATATTTTCATTCTATCAGAAGTTCCGTGTTCATCGAGTGATGATCAATCCGCATCTTGGTACGTTATATGCATTTATCATTAAGCGTAATATTTATTCTAATTAACGTGTTTACAATATTATGTGAGAACAACGCTGAGGAGTATGCTCTAAACATTGCCCAGTCGCGGTAAATACTCGCGGCCAGCGATGGAACGTACAGTGTTGTCGCGAGTCACAAGCTTTCTTCAGGCGTAGTATTAAATATCAAGTATATTAAAATACCTGTTATTTTAGCGACATATATTACAAAATGCATGGCTAAGAAGTCGTGCAACATAAACAGGACACACTTCACAAACTGTCCACATAAACAGCGGCATGCAGGTGTGCTAAAAGGCGAAATATGTTTATAACGGGAAACATAGCTCCTGGTGGGGCCATCATAATTTGCAAGTTTCTCGGTGAAATTACTTACAAACTTGTGAATTATGAAGCGTTCGGAAAGTTCGGACGAGAGTGGGGTGAAATGGACGAAGTGAACACAACAATGACGAAATATAACAGGAGAGGGGAGGGGGAGGTGCATCTTGTCAAAGTGATAATGTTTAAGACGGGAGCTTTAAATTTTACTTTTGTTACAATTCAATCATTTTAATGGAAAGAAGCTTTGGGGCACTTAAAACTTGGAACAATAATTTGTGGACCATCTCGGTAGATTGGGTTGTACGCTTAGGTTCAGGTTCGTTTGCTTTGTATTGTAGTATGGTAAAGTATTATTGTAAGAAAGTAGTAATATACGAGCCTTCAAAGAGTGCGGTTGTTTCATTATTCGCTCCCGTTTACCTAGCACCTCGCATACCTCAGTATCGGTTTCGTCTGCAGAGTATCATTGTGTAAAATACAAATGAACTGCTAAATACATACAATGTTATAATAAAAAAGTTACAATTATTATTATAGTTTTATTGCGAAATTTATTTGAATGTAAGCTGAATATTTATATGTATGTAGTTAAATAAAATGTCGGTAGGAGGTGGTAAAATGACCCCCGCAGGTATCATGGCTCCCTTCGAGCCATGAATAGCCTTAGTTCGAGCCTTATTTTAAGTTGAAGTTTAATCATTTCAGTGACATGTATCGTATACACGTCAAAGAAGTTTTACTTTAACCGCGCGTTAAGATTACACGTACACATTTTTTCTAAAGAGGAGCACCAAACCATTCTATTTCAATTTAATGCATAAAAAAATAAGCGAGGGACGCTCATGTGTTTATTATTCGAGTCAACTTAAACTTGCAATCACAAAAACTTAGTTATTGTGTTGCATTTAATTGCATATTTTTGAAAATACTAATGCTATAATGATAGGAAGGATAGTTCCGGCTATTTACATTGTCACCTAAGAGACGGAACATTCAGCAGTCGCGCCGATAATTAAGAAATAGCAGAAAGCGATTTATTGGGATGTGATGAAAATGTCTCTCCATCTGTAGTACCACCTGAAGTCTCAGATACGATTTGTATATTTTGTAAGACTCCAGCGACAAATGTGGAGGGGTGGATTCAGCGCAAAAGCTGCAAGTTATGGAGTCGTACTGAATACATATTATATTTCCGATTTTTGTCGTTAAGTATAATACAAGAATGATTAATGTGGAGGAGGCGCGGCAGGTATGTAACGATAGAGCTATTTGACACTCGGTGCCCTCTGCCTACCCCGCAAGGGACCTGGCGTGAGGATATGTATGTATGTATGTATGTAAGTATAATACGATTAATTTGACCCCTGAGTGCCATATAACCCTCACCTGATCTCAAATTGCCAAAATTCCATTTTTTTAAATAAATATATTTTAGAATTATCTGTTGCATTTGTATTTGTTCCATATTACGTCGTGTATTGGCAAATAAATAAGAAAACTAATGATGTATTCATTACACATGTTTTCCTCGTATTTTTTACATGAGACCTCAAAAACAAAGTGGGGGGCACATTTCTACCTTTTCTTCTACTATTATATACGCAGATGGAAAAAAAAGTAGCGAGAGTTGAGCGCATTTTGAAATACATGAAATTACTTATAACTTACTCGAAAATTTATGATTACGAAAAGTTTAGTGAAAGTCTTATGAATAGGTGGTACAATAGATCACTCAAAATCTACATAAAACGGAGCACGAGACGACGCTCACGGCGTGCGCTTATTTCCGTTTGCCGAACGTGGCAAACACGACAGCTCAATAGTTAGAATACAAAAACAAACAGAAATAACTCATACGAAACGATATTCACGCAAATAAAATACTACTGAAGAAAGTTAATAATGAAAAATATTTTTTTGTTACATTCCCACGTGGAACATGGCGGGCCAAGAAAACGAAATACTATCAACAAATTTAAGAAATGCAACTATATATTTAATTGTATTGACTGTAGAGACAATATGCAGGAGATATTTCAATTTAGCATTCGTATGCTCCTGATGTGTTGACGAATGTGAAAAACATTAAGTGATGCGACCCGGTACAAACGAGCGTCAGGAAACAATTCAAAGTAACTTCACCCCTGTAATCCCCGAAGAGGTAGGCAGAGGAAAGCAGAACCACTCCCACGTTTCACCAG
>DWTO01004288.1:0-11699 GCA_018244755.1 Jemadia pseudognetus
CTCATGCAATATAAAATTGACGCAATTAAGACTTTTATTAGCATATTAGTATTATTTTATCACCACTTCGGTTACCATGGCACAGGATCTGGGTAGTTTGAAATCAGATGGTAGACCTTTAGGCATCGGTATTCTCTATTATATTTAGAAATGGAATGATTTTGTTATATTGAAAGATTTCAACGAAAGCGTAGTCTTGCGTTTAATGAGCGCCATCTACCGTCTCTAGGTGAACCACTTTCTAGCTCAAAACACTTATTTCAAGAAGACGCAGAATTGTTCCCTTTATCTATAGGACGCTTGTACTCTTTCTAATACTTGAGATGTACCACAGAGGTCGCACTCAGAACATTAATTATTTAGTAATTAAATCCAGACTACACGTTCATATAAAAACTATTCGATTTTTTATATAAATATGCATACGATTAATTGTTGATAAATGTGTTGTTTTGTTTAAAAAGTATTTGTGTGATTTTTCCTACCGAATTAATAATATTGGTACTGTTTCATAGCTATAAGACAATCCCTAAGAGCACAGACGGCTCTTAACCGTGAATCTTACAGACAGAGTGCGGTTAATAAGGGCTATTTCTAGCCGACGCCAACCAGCTAGATACGTGTGACACAATTACGTTCTGAACAGTAGAATGGATCCGAAAATAATGATAGTATTGCATTTGCTGCTAACGAGTAGCCATTTCCAGTTAACAGAGTTATCGAGCTTTATTTATTGAAGTTCTCTCAAAGTTCTATATAAAATAATATATTTAAAATGACGCAGACCAGCATTTGATTATGATAGAAGTTCGTTAAAATGAAATGTGCTATCGTTTGGCTACAATGCTTTATAACGTTTTGTTGCTTGGTTCAACTAAACGGTGAAAGGACATTGGGTAATGTATTTATCTGTAGTTTACATTGTTGTAATGTTTTATATTTCCAAAGTCTATTTTTATGTTACAATGAGCCTTTACTAAATTAGTTCGTCTAAAATGTTTAAATTATAATAAGTAGGTAAAATATTTAAATTACAAGTACCTACTCGTAAAATATTAATTTTATACCAGTACGAACACCAGGTTGATTAAAAACAGAATTATATATATTTGTCGACATAATCAGGAGCGATTGTCGACAATGGACCGTTCTTATTTGAGGCTGCGTTTAATGTGGCTGTTGCGGAGGCTTCTAAAGATCAAAACAATCCATTTGTGGCAAAAGTTATACAAACACCTCCCGGAGACATTTTAGAAGCACAGAAAGCTGTTTGTTCTCTTTTAGAGGTAATGTCTATGTTTTTGTAAGGTGATGCCGTATTTTGTAAATAAACATGCTTAACTTATGCACGTGTAATTTAATATGAACATTCTTTTATTACAGAGTAACGCTCTTGGAATTTTTGGGCCAACCAAAAAGAGCTCGTTACAACAGATTCAATCGATTGTAGATTTTCTTGAAATACCTCAAATTCTTTTCCAACCGATAGAGACACAAAATCGTAATTGGTCAGCGATAAATTTATATCCTTATCACATCGCTTATTCACAGGTAATGTATTTTTTAATTTACCCGTATTTTTTTAAATAACTCTTTAAGGAATTTTTCTCTCTAGGTTTTTGCTGATATAATTAAAATGAAAGGTTGGACGGAGTTCACGGTAATTTATGAAGGCGCAGAACTTTTACCCTTTTTAGATAACATACTTACTATGCAACATTTGGACTCCGAAGAAGAAATCTTGATGAATGTCGTCCAACTTCCAGAAGGAGATGATTATAGGTAAATGTTATAAATTTATGACGGTCCTTTCTGTCCTTTTGACATAAAAAGTTTAGAAAGAAGAGTTTAAACCTTCTTTATATTTTAGATCACAGTTACAAACCGTCAAAAGCTCAGGTGCAGTGAACTACATTGTAAGTTGTGGAATCGAAAAGTTACCGCAATTTCTACAGCAGGCACAACAAGTTGGTATCATGTCTAATGATCACAGTTACATCATAATGGATCCTGATTTTCAAACGATAGACATCGAGCCATATAAGCATGGCGGATCTAATATTACAGGTGAAATGGCATACATTTGTGGATACAAATTTTAATCGACAGGATCTACAATAATCTACATAGAGTTGTTTTTGTCGATTTTTATTTCAGGTATCAGATTTTTTGATCCGACCTTAGATGCAGTTCAATCATTTATAAAATCTTTAAATGAGCAAGTTGTAGAACTAACTGAAAAGCAAATCGAAAATGCAGTTTCTGTAAATGGCCTCTTATTAAATTTAGCTTTGATGTACGACTCTGTTATGCTATACACATCCGCTATTGACGCAATGGGGCTAACAGAAGGTGGGAATATAACATGTGAGGATCGAGATTCCTGGGATTTCGGTTCAAGTATTATAAACTATGCGCGAACAGTGAGTATAAATAATATATACATACATATAGTCTTACAGCGGTAAGACTAGCTACTCAAGTAGCGACTTGATCATTTCAATTATTTTCATTCAACGGTCTTTATGTTTAAATCTTATATAACATGTTTGTGATGTATACATTATAACATTTAAATATTACTAAGACATGGCAGTGTTATTTAAATAGTTTAGAATTTTGCTTCCGACTTCAGGGATTTGGGGTTCGAATATCGGGCACGGACCACTAACTTTATCGCGTTACTAATATGTTTATCAGTAAAATATTACACACTATAATAATGAAGGAAAACCTCTAATGGAAACCTGCGCGATTAATATTTCTGCACAGTGTTTTCTAATGTGTACGAAGTCTGCCAATTTACACTTGGCAAGCATTTAGAGCAGGGCACGATGAAGGGTTTGACGAGAACTAAACAGTATTAATACATGTGGAAGTACTGACTGAAACATTTTTTTACATGTTTCAGATGGAAATTGATGGATTAACGGGAATAATAAAATTTGATGAAGATGGCTTGCGTTCAGAATTTGAAATTGATGTATTAGAAGTTATGGCACATGGATTTGAGAAGGTATCTTAGTATATGTTTGCTAGCGCTATGATCGAAATTGCTATCTAAAATTTTTAATTAGATTAATTCTAGTAATTGTTATCTTGAAGGTAGGGACATGGACTGCGGAAGATGGCTACGTAGAAACTAGAAAAATTATACCACCCGTGGAACAAGAAGGAACGGAATCAATGAAAGGAAGACATTTTATTGTACTTACAGCTTTAGTAAGTAAAATTTTCTGTGGTAGAAATAATTAACGGGCATGCAGGATACTAAACCCAAGTAACACCGCTATTCGTTAATATTTGTATTCGAACTCAAATAATATTTGGATTGTTGACAAAATTCAATCACAAATTTCTTCCCACTTCTGACGGATAAATAAAAAAGCCCGAACTCTCAAACAGAAGCTTAACAATGATGGTAAGACAGCTTAAGATTCGTAATAAGTGCAGCGGGGGTGATGTTGAACTCAAGATAAACTTTTACAATCATAATAAAGTTTAAATTTTTTTTGAGAAAGTTTCGCGTTAAATTACAATAAATTTTATATTTATAGAGCGCTCCATATGGTATGTTGAAAGAATCATCACATAAATTAGAAGGTAACGACCGCTACGAAGGTTTTGGGATCGAGATAATTGAAGAACTTGCGAAAATGAATGAATTTAATTACACATTCGATATTCAGGAGGATGGTGTGTATGGAGCGTACGACGCGAAAACAGGAAAATGGAATGGAATGATGGAAAAAATAATGGATGGAGTAAATATTATTCTTTATGTTCATATGTGAGCAAACACTTAGATTTTTTAAAACGAATTCCATCATTTCATAAAAGTATTTTTTTACATATATTATTATTTGTTACTTTTATTGCTTTACATTTTTAGAGAGCAGAATTTGCTATAACTGACTTGACTATTACATCAGCTCGACAGAAGGCAGTTGATTTTACAAGTCCTTTTATGAATTTAGGCATTACTATACTATATAAGAAGCCTACAAAGGAACCACCTGATTTATTCTCTTTCATATCTCCTTTCTCCTTAGAGGTTCGTAAGCAGACAACTAATTATGATTTATAAATATATACACCGACCTCTCATAACGTGACATTTTATGGTGTTTATTACAGGTTTGGGGCTGGTTAGCGGGTGCATATGTTGGAGTTTCTGCACTGTTATTTATTCTTGGGAGATTTGCACCTGAGGAATGGCAAAATCCATATCCATGTATTGCGGAACCAGAAACATTAGATAACCAGTTTACTCTAGCTAATTCATTTTGGTTTACGTTAGGAAGTGTATTAACGCAAGGATCGGAAATTGCACCCATGTCAGTGTGATTTGCGTACTCATGTATTTTTTAAGTTTTAACAGAAATGTTGTCTTAAAAAAATAATTTCAGAGCTGTATCCACACGGATGGCTGGTAGTATGTGGTGGTTCTTTACCTTGATCATGGTGTCGTCTTACACCGCCAACCTTGCCGCGTTTTTAACTGTTGAATCAAAATTTTACGCCATTAAGAGCGTGCAAGACTTGTCGAACAATCCATATGGCATAACATACGGAGCAAAGAAAAACGGTGCTACATTCAGCTTTTTTAAGGTAAACTATCATTGAACTACAGTTGACTTAAGCTAAATACAATTAAAACGTTTATTGCACATCATTATTTACATTTCCATTGCTGTTCAACAGTTTCACCATATCGGGCATATAATTTAATGGCCTAATACTAAAATAGCTAAATAATAATAACATCAATAGCTAAGATAAACACATAATTTAATTACTACAGGAATCAGATAACTTACTGTACCAGAAAATGTATCAATACATGGAAAGTCACCCGGAACACATGACGGCTACTAACGATGAAGGACTCGAAAGGTAAGTTATTGTAAACATTGAAAAAGTGTTGATACTATCGGGGTTGCTTAACAACATAAGTATAACCATTACACATATAAACAATTTTTTTCAATGTGATGTGACATAATTTTTTTAAATTCTCTTTACTAATTATAGAGTGAAATCTGTGACGATGAACTACGCTTTTTTAATGGAGTCAACATCTATCGAGTACATGGTTGAAAGAAATTGCGATGTCGCTCAAGTTGGCGGTCTGCTGGACAGCAAGGGCTACGGGATCGCCATGAAAAAAAGTAATACCATAGATATATACAAGATGTAACTAAATTTTAGGTCCATTTTAAAACGATTTATTTTGTATCAGATTCTGCGTATCGACAGCCAATGAGCGAGTCCATATTACAAATGCAAGAACAGGGTAAAATTACGAGAATGAAAGATAAATGGTGGAAGGAGAAGCGCGGCGGCGGCGCCTGTACCGTGAGATCGTTCATACTGTTTGACACTTATTTTATTGCTGTCATTATTGCAAACTTATAAAATTAAACAATTATCCCCACAAGTTCACACAACGATATTTAGATAAATGTCAAAGTGAGCTCGCGCAAATTGTAACAATGTATAATAATATGTAATAATGAAAGTGTTCACTTTTTAATGGTCGATCTAATTACGTCCTTTTTAAAGTTGCCTAATTCTTTTACTAGTCAGGAAATGATAGTAAAAGAAGAATAACAGTTTGCGATCATAATAAGAGTTTTTCTAGCGTTGTGTTAGCTTATTAAAAACGTGGGCTGCTTAAATATATAGGATGATGATGCGGGCAGTGGGGACGCGCAGCCGCTGGTGCTGGCCAACGTGGGCGGCGTGTTCATCGTGCTGGTGGCCGGCTCCGCCATGGCGGTCGTGTGCGCCTTCATTGAGATGAGCTTTGACGTCTGGATGACTGCCCACAGAGTAAAGGTACACGCAACAATATATACAAACGCGTCAAACATGTTAACCATTTTAGAACTCCTTTTACATTTTAAGAGTATATGAGTAATGAATATTGAGGAATATTTTTGCGTACACATAAAAATGAAGGAAAAATATAATTGCAGGGGATTTAATCCGCACTTGTGTTTATCGGTTTTGGTTGTACTCGCATATCAAAAAATACAATAGGTACATACATTATACAATACATGCGTTGTTGTGTATATTTCTTATACTTTCAGATTTGTAATTAATAATCGTAATACCAATTTAGAAGCAGACATTTTAATTGTGTTTAATGTTTTAATAAAATTTACATATTATTTATTTTGTTAGCATTAGGTACGTTTTATAATAATATGAGCATTAAGTATGCAATAAAAAGGCAATATGCATTAATAATTTAATTAACAACAGAACTATTACAATAGCAGCAACATTAATAGTACGGTATTCGTATTAATTAGAAACAGCCAGATACAATCAACACTTAGTATCGAGTATAATAATATGATAGACAAAAGTACAAGCCGATCTCGGCGGATAATTATTACCGACGTAACCAATTAATATTCGTTGTATGAAGCTGCGATTAGGGATTTTACGGTATCTGCGGTGCTTACAACTTTATCAACGTTTCAGGTACCGTTCAAGGACGAATTAATAGCCGAATTGAAGTTCATATTCAGCTTCAGTGGCGACGTGAAACCGGTACGTCACAGGGAGTCCACGGGAAGCGGGTCTAAGGGTTCCAAGAAGGATGACGACGACAAGATTGGCGATGCGGAGTCGCCCCCGGACGAGGAGCTGCTGGACCCGGCGCGAACGCACGACAACTCCGAGAGGTCTTCGCACTCGCACCACGCGTCGCACAGCAGGCGACAAAGCAACGCCATGCAGGTTGCGAGAAGGCGCCGATTCAGTTAACCATGCTGCCGCTTTAATATTCCTTAGAAAATCATACACGTGACGCGGTAATTGGTCTGCGCCAAGTGTAATAGATACCTCGCTGCAACGTTCTACTACTTTTTATGTTAATTTTGTTGGCTACGTAGATTTTGCTTGAATAATGCTTTAACACGTATGTAGTGTTTTGTATTGTTATTTCAAAAAAGACAATCAAAAGACATGCAAATATATTATTTGGAATTACATTAGTCTGCTTTTACTTTTAAAGTTTAGTACGCATTGTTACAACTTGGCCGCTATAGCTTCGTTAGTTAATCGGCAGAGGGTTGAAAAATGAGGAATTCTTGCGCGGCGCCTTGACGTTAGGATACGTCCGCTCTGAAGAGGGTGGGCTAATGAAGGACGTTTGATTGAAGAGGCCACACGTCTTGTCTTGCTCATTCTTTGAGTCACCATTATTGCTTTCGGCCTTTGGTTAAAACATAAAGAGGCTAAGAAAAAATATTTTTAGTAAACAGATTAAAAATGTTCTCACCAAATGAAATAATTATAATGAAAATGCCTTTATAAAATGTTTTGAAAACACCCAACAAATTTTACGGCGAACTTCAACGTTACTACAGACATTAGAGTAATTACACTTGTGCGAGTTTCAAACGTAAAGTTAAGATCATTTTCGTGTTTATAGTTCAGTGCCGTCATGTCGCAACTCATTCTATAAAGTGTACTGAGCTAACACAAGCCTGGTAAACGCTCCTTGCACTGGACGTTAAGGGGTACAGAGCTTCGTGTTTGGAGCCCAATCCAAGCTCATCGGCCGATGATGCTCTCTACTATGCAATACTATGCAGACACGGCTCAGCCGAGGGGCTCATCGCGGTTTCGCGCAGTCCCCCGAGGCACGACTACAATGACACGTGCAAGCCGCCGTCGGGCAGCAGCGTGGACGGAGCGAGACTGGGATAGGCCAGTCACGTGGCAGACATTTTATTACATCACATTTTAGACTTGCATACATGTTGCTTCAAGTGGCACCTATCATACACCAAGCTACATTTATTTATTGTATAAAGTGAACGCAGAGCGGGCGCCGGCGCGACGCGGACGCACACTTCGTTCGTTCGACTCTAATATGCAATTTTGTTACAGACGCTCCCTTAGTCTATTTTTATACTGATCAAATTTCCATGAAATCCGGCACGGGTTTGATTTATGTTATGCGGAGACAGTTTTTTTGTATAGATAATATTATTACTCTGTATTGAATTATCACTATTCTGTGTCTAGATACCTAGTTGTACTTAATTATTCAATTTTTTTTGTATATATAATATAACATAATGTATCTATGTATGCATTGTAGGCGGCTTTGTTTTTCTAATAAACTACGAATTTATCTGTTATTCATAAAGCTAAACGGATGGCTTTCGCTTTAAATAAACAGAAGGTCAATCTACACACGTAATTACACTGACACCTACAAATACGATGATGTATCGCCTGATGCTTCAGCGAAGAGACTCTATCTAATCTGGCTGTGTGCGCTACGAACGCGCAGCTGTCGGCCGCCGCGCCGCGCGCAGCTGTCGGCCGCCGCGCCGCGCGCAGCTGTCGGCCGCCGCGCCGCGCGCCGGCGCGGGCGCTGTGCCAGCTCGTTCGGGTGTTTGACAGTACAGTCACCTAGACAATGTTCGTCTAATGTATAAGCACATCTTTCATCTTGACGCTTATGCTCATCATTTCATTTGTATTAATGTCATTTCGTATCATTTAAACTTTGGAAATCATCAAAAGGTTTACAGCTTATAATAAATTCACCTAAAAGTAATCTGGTTCAGCCGAAAATAACTCAACATTGAACACCGTTAATATATCGCTCTGGTAAAGAAATAGCTTTAACTAGCATATATGTGTAGGTACATAATTACACTGGTTATTCGTGTTGGTTGTGCGTCCTATGTTCAATTCCCGGATCGGGCATTACGAAGCTTTTCTACTTTAGATTTTCTAGTAGAGGCTCGGAGTCTAGATATCTGCGCGGTGTACGGCAATAGGCTCACCACCTATTCCATAGAGGGACGTAAACGTAATTGGTGAAACATGGGAGTGTTCTACATTTCTCTGCCTACCTCTTCATCATTACGAGTATATGTGTGTGTACTTAGTAATAAGATCCTCAGGTTGTGGTTGATGAGAACTTGCGAGCTATATGAATTGAAGTTGAATGATCACTTGTGACACGATTACTGTACAGTATGTGCATAAACTATAGTGGAGCGAAAAGCTTAAGAGTAAGGGTATAAGATTCCTGGAGCAATTTATCCAGCTAACGAACTCGCGTGAAATATTGTGGTCGGCGGGTCGTGGTCCGGTTACCACCGCAGGACACTAGGAATAATGGCGGCGTATATCATGTGTCATTATGCTGATGTCCGTTGTGTTACGGCCTTACTTGGCGATGTGGTGGTGAAGACCTTTACACAGTAAATACACTTAGATTTATAGATTTTTTTATTGGAAAAATTCAATACTTACTTCAATGTATAGTTTAAAAAGTACCCGCGTTATGTAAAACCTAAAATAATTTCAAAATGTGATAAGGAAGATATGTATGTATACTGATTTGAATTAGGAAAAGTGAATAAGCTCACGACAGCTGATTGGGAAATATTGAAATACGTTATGTTGTAAAGAGGATTTAATATTTTAATTACATTTAACATTCACAAGTGTCATATAGGAAAACACAATGTTACAGCATTATTTTTAACACGGGAAACAAGCGTAGTTAATTAATATTTTTAAAAAATTAATTAAAAAATTTATTTAATATGTAATCAAATATTGCCCTCAAATATTGCTCTCATGTTATCATATCACATCATCAATAACATACATGAAAGTATAAAACTAACCATTTGAATTACACATATGGTGCCACTTGTATACAAAATTTAAAACTAGATATTTGTAGATACTGCTGCAGTAAATTCTCCGATGTCGTCGTCTCTCAAATAACTCAAATTACGGTTAACCGTTCTTATGTTACATTTAGTATATAAATATTGAAATCCTTAAATTGTACATGCCGCTATTTTGAAATTAGAGTTGTAAATGCCTACGTATATTCACGTCTTCTGGCGAATGCAACGCTGAGCCCTCCCGACGAGTGCCGGGAGCCGTGCGAGTGGTGGGTCCTGTGCGTGTCCGTCGACATGCCTGAGCGTATGGACTTCAGGGATTTAACCTCGTCCTTCCCTTCTATTTCCGCAAGTGCTTCAGAACTGCCATCTACTTTCGCTGAACGCTTTACAGGCTTAATATCGCCGCTAAATTTCAAAGCGAATTTAAGCTCTTCAATCAGTTCAAATTTGAAAGTCGTCTGTGAAAATTGAAATAAAAAGTTATAACAATTCATTTCATTTTTTTATTTATATTCCACAAAATGTTGAACATTACTATTTATTTCGCTCCGTGATTGTCCAATGTTCAATAATTATATAATTATATACGTGTTTATGTTATTACAAATTGTCTCTTATCGAAGAACATCGCTCAACTCATTTTGACTAATTTTACAGAGGATAAAAAAAAATTGCTTAAATTATTAATTTTAAAAAAGAGTTTATGAGTCAGTTTTTGTAACAGGTTGAACTATTAGTAGATGATAAGTAATGTTGAACATAATGTTTGTTTTATTCATGTCTTAGCTTTATCCAATTTCATTCATACGTAAAAACCGCCAGCTTCCGACCTGGGCGGTGTTGTTCGATTAGAGACGCAATGTGTGAGAGAGCGGGTGTACAAATAAGTGAAGGGCATAAATCACTTCCTATCCGCGTATCCAACTCGTTCCGGCAATGGGCCCGTTTTATTGCTTAATACATCAAGTGGTGTAAACAGGTAACCAATGCTTACGTTGTACTTGACGGAGCGCTTGAACACCCCCCAGAGCATATCCAGGATTGATATAAACAGGCCGATCAGACTCCCCACGCCGAGCACCACGAACGCGCCCAACATGTTTTTCATGCCCAGTTGTTTTTGGGTTTCGCTACTCTTCTCCTGTAAACGACACCGTATTAATCATTCGCTCATTGTGTTATTGGTGCGAATTTGTTGGGACGAATCACATAATATGTAGCTAGTGAAAAATGGGACAATTACATCTCTCCTCTTACCTCTTTGGGGCAATACAGGCACGATGTAATGTTACAGTGGATAAAACGCTGTTCGCAACTGTGAACTTGCTAATACTCACCCCACATTTTCCGCCACCTCTTTTCTCCTTCCACCAAACGTCTTTCATTTTATCAATTTCCCCTCGTTCCTTGATTTTCAGCAAAGCATTATCTATATGTTTTTTGTATCGAGAGCCTGCGTGAATACGAGTTTCAAAGATCAATTTAATGAACAACACATGAATTTATTTACCAGTTAATCAATTTAAAATCCCTACCCTTCTTCATGCCAATGCCGTAACTCTTCGAGTCAAGCAGCCCACCCACCTGCAGCAAGTCACAGTGCCTCTCCTTGTAATACTCAAGCGATGTCGATTCCATGAAAAAGGCGTACGGTGAATTTTCAGCCCTTGAAAAGTACGAGTAGGTTCATCATACATATATACATACATATTTGAAACAAACGTGACATGTGTGTACAAGGAGTACAATCTCAAAGGTTTTAGCAAATTTCCTGTTACGTTTATATTTATATGGATTGAACAATTTACGGCAATATTGTCACGTTTTTGATGAGATGATAATGTTTTTGTTATTTACTATACATGGTTGCCTCGTTGGTCGTGTTGGTTGCAAGTGCGACTGACGATCGGGAGGTCTCGGGTTCGATTCCCGGGTCGAATACTACAAAAAATTTCTAATTTAAATTTTCTAGTAGTGGTTCGGAGTCTGGATATGTGCCCGATGCATGGC
>DWTO01004289.1:0-11698 GCA_018244755.1 Jemadia pseudognetus
GTAACTGGTGAAACGTGGGAGTGTTCTGCATTCCTCTGCCTACCTCTTCGGGGATTACAGGCGTGAAGTTACTTTTATTAATCAGTTGCAAACTAAGCATATGTTAAAAATGATTCCAGGATTAATAGCTGTTAGTATGAGCACAAATTTTACTGTGATAAATTAGCATTTAGTTTTTTAAATAATTTTTTCAAATAATTTAATACTAATTCGCCACAGCGGACACTCCCTAGCTGTAACGTGTCTAGCTGGCCTTCAGTACATATAACATACATACATATCAGTTATTTTATTCTAGATCTAATTTGTAAACCAATAAATAGCCATAAAATCTATTTGTCGATGACGACGTTGGCTTGCTTTTCGTTAAATTTTTAAATAAAGAACATGTTTTACAAAAAAAATGCTTAATGATTTTGTTCGATGTAGAATAATGTATTTAATTTAATGCAATCAATATAAAAATATTAGTAATTAACGAGAATTAACGAGAGGCTGTCTAAAGATAAATATGAAATTTTTCATCAACATATATTTTTTTTCTCATTTAACTAAGTAGGTATATCCATTTTGTAAATTAATTATCTTCAGTACTATTAAAAGCAAACAAAAGCAATTTTCAATAAAAAAAAACATGAGGAAATTGAAAATTTTACTGCTTTAAACAACACACTACTTTAAACAAGCTCGAAAAGATCTACCAAAATTACAATTTTGACATCGGACAAAGCTGGTTTGGTGATCAGCCAATCGAATTTCAATCTTAACCCCTTGTAATAAGTGTTTCGAAGTAGCGTCACCAGCAGTCCAGTGGTATACCATTCGGACACTCCAGGCTATTCACCCCCCCACCCGTGACGTGAAATTCTTTATTAAAATTCAGATTGTGATATTTCGAGTCAAAGTTCCTTGACCAGTGACGTATTGTCATAGATGAGATAACAAATAGAATTGACAATTATCCGCAACTTTTACTAACAGAAAACATTTTACGACCGTACAAATTTTACTGACAGTTTTACGCTTTGTTTCTAACACCTAAGTACATATTACATTTTAGTATATATTTCGCAGGTATAATAAAAGCAGTGTAATGTGGTAGATACAATATAAAGCACTTTTCCTACTTGAGATTTTAGACGCGTTACAAGGTAAGCCGATACGAAGGATCGAGGAATGTTTAGACAGGAACAAAACGTATTTTTCAAATTATTTAACATAACTTACATATATGGTTTATATACATGCGATCCGCGTATATTTTGGGTCTCAAATGAATTGGAATAAGAACAGTTGAAAAGATGACTTCATTGACATTATTCAAACAATATTACCAGTTCTACCGGTCTAGTGAATCTATCTATTATCTATCAATGTTAAGATTTTAAAAAAATATTTGTATCGGTTTAGAGTTTTTGATTTATTTCGTGAATGTTTCTATGCCTACCACTTCGGGATTACAGGCGTGATGTACCGTTTGTTTTCATCTTTCTTAGTCCTAAAAAATTGACAGTAGCGGGTCGTGTAGCGCACGTGTACATAAGAATGGGCTGAAGTTTGTTTTTGAAAAATATTTTTATCTAGTATGTTATCATGTCTCTATGTTTGTAGTATTGACGTGTTTCCATATTTGTTATTTTGAAATAAGCCTACATAAAAATTGTACCACAAATTAAAACTCGGTATACCGTCCTTATTGTAAAAAATTTGTTTTTCTCACTTCATGGTCTCCACAACATGCGGTTTTCTGTCTTAGTCAAGGGACAGGTAGTGACGTAGTGTTGCTGGCGCACCAGTTAGCTAGTTCAATGACAATTTCCTCCGTATTTAGGGCTGAATGCAGTCCAACGCTCTAATATACATTATCTTACGTGACTGCATGACCGCTACAGATGAAATATTTTTACATTAAATTTTTTCTGTACTTTTTATTTTTATTTCGTAAACGTAACTAGCGATTCGTTGGAGTATAATACATTCCTCTTCTTACCTCTTCGGGGATTACAGGCGTGATGTGACGTTCACGTTTTTTCTGTATTTTCCTTTCAATCCTTTAATTGCTCTACGGGTGGAGACGGGTCTCCGTAAGTGCCTACATGGCCGCCAGAGTTAGAGTAAAAACGATATATGTATTTCATTCTTTTTTGTCTTCTTAAGATTGCAAAAAACCAGAACTTTATAATGGTATCAAACCTAACCAACTAAGGCAGCCCACAAACCGCACTCGCATCTATAAATAAGCCGGCGGTGCATCAGCTGATCGTGACGTCACGCCGGTCGCCGACCCCGTGACGTCACGGCGGAATGCACGCCGGGGTCGCCGTTAGCTTTGAATTTCGATGGAAATTCCGATTTGACATGCCCTTTGTTTTTTCATCGGCCATTATGTTGCTTTTATAGGCCAGGGTTTTAATGCGGTCTGTGATCTTGTAGTTTAATTATGGCTGTCGTGTGTAGATAAATGAGAGAGAGTAAATATTTTTGGGTGTGTCTTTGTTTTGGCATTATATTACAAGGTGTTTCGTTTAGGTTTATTTACACGTAACACCTAATTTCACGCCTGTAATCCCCAGAGAGGTAGGCAGTGGAGCGTAGTACACTCCCACGTTTGACCAGTTACGTTTACGTCCCTCTATGAAATAGGTGGTGAGCCTATGAACGGACCATTTAATATAAAACAAACCGTAAACTACGAACTCTATAAACGCACCCGTCTAATGAAACAGCGACAATCTGTGGACAATGACGGGCCGAAATATAAAGCGGCGTCGCGAATGAAACAAAAGCGTTATAACATTTATATAGAAAACAATGAGTCTGCTGTTGTTGTCGCGTAACCGGACAATTCGACAGTTGCAGAATCGTATTGTCTGTGTGTCGCAATATCCCGCGTGATATATTTAATTAGTACGTACGTACTACGGATGCTAACCGAGTGACTCGCGCGAGTTGTTCTGGCGTATTACACCGGAGGTTTTCGGTCGGGGCAAGCATAACAAACTGATAGTCTTGTGGTTTGAAGTCCTGCCTCTCACTTCGGTGTCCGGGTTCAAATCCTACCGCGCACCTCTTTACAAAATGTGCGTTTTAAAGTTAAATATCACTTGCTATAATGGTGAAGGAAAACATTGTGAACAAGCCTGCACACATTGAGTTGTCATAAAAATGTTTCCTAAGCCGTGTGAAGTCGGAGCGTAGCCGGCGTGATGTACTGTGGCCTTAATCCTCTTATTCTGAGAGGATACCCGGGGTCCAACAGTGGGATAATAAATATGGTCGGGAAAAAAATAACAAATGTTGTGTCACCAACCCAGGTCCTGAACGGGGTGGTCGGAGAGCTCCAAGTGTCAAATATCTCCATCCTTACAAGATCTGACTCGCTTTTTCCACATAAATCACTCCCTTCATAAGAGTATGTCAAATACAAAATAGTGAACTGAACGGTTGGGAGAGTTTAATGATACACGTGTAATTTTGTAATCATTATTTGATTGTTGAAATAATTAAAATGCAATTAATAACGAATTAATTACATACACCTACGTCTGAGAGACGCGTAATGCATTTTCGACTCGCATTCACACAAAACTTATTTCCTTGTTTTTGTACCAACTTCCTTAGATTTCTATGAAATGGTGTAAGCTAAATAGGTTAAGAAAATATATATTTATATGTACCTATATGGGTAGTTTATCAGCCGACTGGTTACCATACCACAAGCTCTCTTGACGCTTACTCTGGGTTCAAATGGCTGTGTGTGGGGATGTTCCGAGATATTGTAATAGTATTATTATAGCTATCTGTACAATGTATAATCAAATACAGACGTCTATAATTAGCTTACACTTGTACAATAGCATGTTAGATTTTTCTAAGTTAGAAATTTAAGCGTGATGTTATGTTACAAAAAAAAAACAAAAAAATTAAAAAAAAATACCTACAAAACCGGCGTGCATGTATGAAGAGAATGATGAATGTGGAGGAGGCGCGGCAGGTCTGTAAGGATCGAGCTATTTGGCACTCGGTGCTCTCTGCCTACCCCGCAAGGGACTCGGCGTGATGATATGTATGTATGTATGTTATGTTACGTCATTTAAGTTCTACTCTTATAAATGTGAATCATAATGTATCGTTAATAAAAGTGTAGTACACTTCCAGTGTATTACACTTTATGTCTTATGCTTACCTCTTCGGGCAATACAGGCGTGCTGTTACGTTCTTTTATACGATATCAGAGATAGGTGGCTAAATAATTATTCGCCCGCTCTGATGCTCCCGTGTTCAAATCCTAACAAGTATTTGTTTAGAAAATTGCTTGTAAGATTGAGTATCATTTGTTGTAAAGTTAATGGTAACATTGTGAAGAGATCTTAGTTAGTGTCTTAGTTTTCACTGAGGCGTGTGTCCACGACCCGGTCTCACCCAGCGGGGCTAGTGTGGTCTTAACCGGTCTCGTGCTCAGAGGGGACCCGCGTCCAACCGTGCAACAATGACAGAGCGGGTTATGAAGTGGACATAACACAATCAAAGGACGCATTAAATTGTAGTTCTGAAAATTGTCAATGTGTTTATGAGAAGCAACCACTAATAGGCGATGCCCAGTAGGCACTGCGCTCATTTGTCGCTTTGATAAATTACATTAGTACCTACACGGTGTTCTGTAATATCCATTGGTTGATATATAAGAACGTCGCTTGTCTGTCCCTCTGTTAGATTGCATTTAATGATTAAATAAAGTAAATATTTCATAATTACTTTAACTCATTTGCGACTATGAAATTGAGTTTTTGTTAGATAAATTAAAATATGAAGAGAACATTACTTAGTTTCTCATAAAAATATTCGTATTTTAGATGGTTTGAAATATTTTAAGTTAGATTACTTTGTAATAAGATGACTTCATAAAAATTTATTTCATTAAAATTAATCATCAAATTCCAAGTGGTCACGGTTTCCATAAATATGAGATAATTTAATAATGAACGGCACAGAAATTGATTTATATAAATATCTTAGCGACCCTGAAGAGCAGATTTATGGACATACGCATGGCTCTGTATATCAGCATATTGGTTTAGCTATTTGTCTAAGAAAATCTAAGAGTTTAGACCGTTTAACTAATACGTGACGCCTTATGTGCCGGTTGGCATATTGCAGCGAGGCATTGCTACGTATGTATTCTTTACGTAACGTAGTAAGAGGATGTTTCTTATATACGTGCATACGTAAATTGAATAATATCACTACGACGCGACTTAAGAATTCACCGCACACCACCGACCAGACACACCCACAAACGCAGCCAATATGACATAGCGGTATCCAGCTTCGTTAAGCCATACCTGACGTTATTGTAACGTAATAGAATTCAAATTACAATGCATTAACTGCACCCATACATAACCAAGGAAGTAATGTTACAATACCATCTTGGTGCGTTCAAAGGATTTTGAACTTTATTAAGTGGGGGACAAGTTTTAACTAACATTGAAGGACGGTTAGCAATACATGAGGATGGAGTCATCGGCCGCTGTCCGACCTTGCCTCTAAGGTTAACGAACTCGAACCAAAAATGGCGGCGAAGGTACGAAATTCAAATCGTAACGGGTCGCTTTGGAATTTTATACATGTATGTTAGTACGGGAATTCATTGAATTTAACCTTTAAAAATTAAATGATTTATTAATGCACTATTAATTACAATCCATTTGATTTAAAATGAAATGGTTGATATACTTTTTTATAAATAACAATGTTGTTATTGCCATTTTGTCAGCCAGTTATAACAGGTATTTTTAACAAATAAAATGGAACTGTTATAAAATATTAATTCCGCAAATTATATTAACAACTAAATGATTGCTTTTTGCTATTTTTTATTTTATTAGTACATATTATTTAATTGTAGTAATTGTACGCATAGATTAAGAATGAAAAAGTAATCTTGATGTACGGGTAGATATTGTTAGTAAACAAATTGTAAACTGTATTTGAAGCAAATAAATTTATTATTATTATTACCCGGGTGTCGGACACATCTATGCAAACGTTGGATGCTTAGCGTCAGGAGGAAGTATTAACGGTTCCTCCACTGACAGACAAGCCGACTTACATGTTTTATATAGATACACAATTAATACCCAACAAAGTATTATTGGAATATCGTCCTGTTTGTTTTTATAATAATGCGATTTTTTATGCTGTCTGTACTTAGTCTGCGTTAAAGTTGATAGTGGAGATGCTTTTATAATTGATGGTATGATAATCTTTATAATGCTGTACTTCTTGGGGCAATTCATATCTCCTTGGCGGCCGCATATCAGGAACCTCCAAAGTGTCGATAAAAATTCAACAAAGCCTCTCTTCTCTTCGCCCGTGTCCTTATTCTCCAGTGGTGAAGTATGAAGCTGGTAAAAATAACTGGTGTTTTAATTGATCTTTCTCCTTGTTTCAGCTCAAATCGAGATAATCCCGTGTAAGGTGTGTGGAGACAAGTCATCAGGTGTGCACTATGGGGTGATCACCTGCGAAGGATGCAAGGGGTTCTTCAGACGCTCCCAGAGTACAGGTCGGCATCTGATTTACTGTTATCATTCTTTTTAAATTTATTATGCATTTTATCCCATTCATTTTCTTATCAGGGGTTGGCTCAGCAAATCAGTAATTAAGTACTGTACTGAGGTTTTATAATAGGGTTTCGTCCCATTGGAACAGGAAAACCATTTTGGTATTCATTTACTGTCAGTATAAGTCCAGTTTACAAATTGTATTGGTGTCAATATCAAATTAATATGGTATGGTAATCGTCAGCGCCACTAAGCGTACAAGTTTGCCTCATTGTCTATTTTTTATCGTATCAATTACCTACATTATGCTTACTGTTGATACAAAATATAAAATTTCACTAGCACACGGACCATAAATTGGTTGGAAATAAAAAATAATCGTATGTAGAAATTCAATTTCCATTTCATTTCTCTGTTTTTCCTGGTGACAAAAGTTACTAAATCAAATTTGTACCTATATGAAATTTTATAAGTTAATATGTGCCAAATTAAAATGTCATTTTTTTAACTACCAAAAATCGTTCTCCTCGTTCTTGTGAATTAAAAGAGAATGTAATTTAAAAAATACGTGATTACTTATAACTAAATATTTTACTAAGATCGAAATACGGCGAGAAAACGAACAATGGAAGGGTCTCACACTTCGACCACTACTACTGTTAGTTAAATTGAAACTGTCCATTGTAAGTGACAAAATGGTTTATACTGGACGTCATTCCGACTGTGGTGACCCGTTGACTGCTTCGTTAGTCGGGTGGGGGGAAGAGTGGCTGCTGATAGAGTGGTCCGGGTTCAAATTCCGGGTCGGGGGCTACTGGATTTCTCTAACTTTGAATTTCTAGTTATACATACATATCATCACGCCGGGTCCCTTGCGGGGTAGGCAGAGAGCACCGAGTGCCAAATAGCTCAAATAAATAATTTCTAGTTATAATTTCCAATAGCGGCTCCAAGTTTATATATGTGCCCGATGTATCGCAATATGCCCACCATCTATTCCATAGTGGGCCGTAAACGTAGCTGGAGAAACGTAGGACTGTACTACACGTCTCTGCCCACCCTATTCGAAGATCACAGGCGTGATATTCCATTTAGTAGTAACTCCAGTATTGCAGTTATACCTCCCACGTACAAAATTTTCTCCCAGTTCATGGCCGCGTCAAGCAAATACATTAAGTTAGGATGTCCACGTGTTCTTGGTACTATTCGAGACGTATTAGTCATCTCTGATGATGGGATGGTATTTACTTTACGTAAGGTGGTTGTCGAAAAGCAAGTATCATGATACAACAATTATCCTGTTTAGTAAACCAATAAAATAAAATAAATAAATAAACAAACTTCATCTCTGTTTCTCATATTATGGATAAACCGTCTCTCATACCGGTCGTATGCGACATCATGAGACGCTGATGGCTTTACGTTAGAAATGCTGGAATGACTTCATTCTGCTCATATATCATCCATGGTTAAACTGGTGTTGTATTAATAAGTGGGATTCTTACTCGATTTGGGTCCCATTTGTCTTAAATACGCTTCCCTCGTCTCGCACTGGTTTCTCCGAGCTTACTCCAGCGAGGAGACTAGATTGGGTACTTAATGGTCGATCCAGCCAATGGGCACCGCTAGGAGGAGACTGTGTATATGATCTATGGAGGAGATGTTGGACCATGTGTATCTTGCATTGGCAGCCACCCAACCAAGGGTGGTCCGTGCCAGTGCTCGGCGCCAACGCGGTTTGACATGTCGTAACATGTCAGAGCGCGTTTGACATGTCGTAACATGTCAGAGCGCGTTTGACATGTCGGAACATGTCAGAGCGCGTTTGACATGTCGGAACATGAGAAAAATCAGTGCGTCCGGATTGTGTGCGCTCTATCTAACATTTTACAGTTGACAAAAGCGCATTCATGTTTGGAATCAAATGTATTGAAGTACACTCGGGTATGTATAAATGCACTCCCCATCATCACCCTCAATTATATTGTAATAATTTTTTTCTGTTTCTCTAGAACTATTTTCAGTTCACCTACTTACAATATTGTTATGCAATATTTGTAATCGATCTAACGAGTGAGTATCCGGTACGGAATATCTCACACTGTATATTTTCTTTCTCTTTCAAGAAACGATTCTTTCTTATATATCTTTTCTCACTTCTCGGTGGAACCTCCTCTTGTACATATAAATACCTAACACTTATATTTTGATCTTGCTAACCGTTTATTTATGTTATTATCATTTTAAGAAAAAAAGACTTTTATGACTGGCTCGCTAGTGCAGTGGGCCGCGAACCTGACTGTTGCGCTGAGGTCGTGGGTTCGATTCCCACCCACAATAAATATGTGTTATGAGCACAAGAATTCGTTCTGTGTAGGGGTGTAAAAAATATCAACTTTATCTATTACTTTGCGTTCAGCCGGCTGGCCCCATGTGGAGATGTCTCAAGATATTTATTTATTATATTATTTATGATCCTTTTAACTTGGTTGTAGATATTAATTAACTTATTTAGACATTCTAGGCTCTAATTACCGATAGTCATCCCCCGTCGCCGCACCGTCAGCATCGTTCGGTGCTAATCATTAATATATATTAAGACAGCGCCTGTTTTCAGTGGTGAACTACCAGTGCCCGCGCAACAAGGCCTGCGTGGTGGACCGCGTCAACCGCAACCGGTGCCAGTACTGCCGGCTGCAGAAGTGCCTCAAGCTGGGCATGAGTCGCGACGGTCAGTGGATTATATTTTTCTTTATTTTAAATTTTAACATCTCTCCTTTCAGTGGCATACCACTGAAAGGTACATATGAAAATTGTTATAACAATTTTCACATCCTATCACTACCTGTGTTGTAATAACAGGTATATAACGGTAAGTAAGGTATATTGGTTTTTCAAAATTTTCACGTCATAATTTTTGTATTGTCATACACCATACGTCATACGCTAGTCTGTGTTTGCAAGGTTATTTTGTACTAACGCCATGTTAAGTGGTCATATCAAAATATGCCATGGCAACTGCGAAGTTGCTCGATCTGACAGTTTATGTACAGCGGTTGCCCTGAGCTTACAGTAGTAACAATAATAATGACGCGTAAAAACATAAACATAGTTAACGCGGGTAAATAGTTGTTCGGTGGCAACAGTTAAATCGGTAATCGCGTACCTTGCCGGTATGAGGAAGTGAGGTCAACGGCCGCTTATCGGCGCTGATAACGCAATGTTGTGTATACAATCGGGCGCGACGATAAATGTGGACGATTGTAAGAAACGTAACAAAACCGAGAAATGTAATGTAATATAATTTATAATAAGACGACAACACGGGGCGTCCTCTTTGCTGCCTTGTTGTTTGAATTTGTAAGATTTCAAATTTGGAACTTTCTAATTTAATCCTGGAAAACAGCTACTGCTGCATATATGATTAATGGATCATATTTTAAACTCGTGGAAAAGTGGAGTTATCCACAATACTGTATCCCGGGACGGCAGTGATAATGGCGAGAAGGCGTGATAGCTTAGTGCTCTTCAATTAAGCTGCTCTGCGGGTTCTAGGTTCATATCTTGGCGCGGACATGTTTCTATGTCAAACCATGTGTTTTTTTGACCCTTAATATTACTCGTAAATATTGCTGTATTGGTTGCGCCTGCCCGCGCCTGCATGGAGTTTTCCAAAATGATTGATGAATTGCCTGCCTTAAGGCAAAGTTTTTTTAAGCCGCCGTTGGTCAACGGCTATGTACTGCCTCAACCCGTCTCATTCTGAGCGGATACCCGTGCCCAGCAGTGGTATGAGGAAGGGGTTGGTAATAGGATTTTATTTTAATAACAATTTGTCATATAGGTATTCACACTGCAGTTATTGCAATAAGCTCACCACCTATTCCATAGTGGGACGTAAACGTAACTGGTGAAATGTGGGAGTATACTACACTTATCTGCCTATATCCTCGGGGATTACAGGCGTGATGTTACATAGCTATTGTGCTGAACTCACAAGTCTGTAAAGAAGAGCTCAATGTAAGCGTTGATAATTTCCTTAGCAACTATTTCTAGCTTACTATACGTATTAATAGTTGTAAATTATATTACATTTAGTATTAAGTAAAATATAGTTAAGTCTGTACGTAAATACGTAATCAATACGAATCTAACTCGATTCTAATTCGATTCGATTACAAGGGCGGTTGCCAATTATTTTTAATACTACTCCGAACGTTACATTACATTTAGATTAGAGTTAATTGTAATTTGCGGTTTCAATAAACATATTTTATCGCTCGCTGCTCAACCCCTACTACATCTACCCGCAAAGGACGAAAAGGACAAGGCGTAAAGATTTGACAGCATTTTTGTATGATATGACAGTCAATTGTTTTATCTAACTTCGTCTAATTTTATTTTTTCCCTTTTTCTTCTTTTTTGTCTAACTAAGCGTTCATTTAAAATATATGTTGGTAATGTTTATCAAGTAGTCGCCGGCAAGCTAGCGTTGTGCAAGAATACGTCGCGGGGTAATGTGGGAGGATGTATTTATCGACAGATTCATCAATATAATATATGTATCGATATAATATCGATTTGTTCACCATACTGACTATAGCCTTGATAGCCTAGTGATTATGATTTCAGCCGTCCAATCCAGCGGTTCACGATTTAAAACCTGTCCCTCATCTCTTTACAAAAAAACGTGCGTTGAAAAATTAAATGTCAGTTGCTGGAAGGGTGAAGGAAACATCCTGAGATAACCTGCGTACCTTACAGGTCTCCATAATGATATCTAAGGCTTGTGAAGTTTGCTATCCCGCGATTGATCAGAGCGACAGACTCGGCTCTTAGTTCTATTCAGCCTGAGACCCAATTTGAGTCTAACAGCTAATATTTGCAGCACATTTCAAACAGTACTGAAGTTTATTCGACATTCGACACGGAAATTAAAGTACTTACACGTAATATCATCATGTCAGGTCTCTCTGGGGGTAGGCGGATAATATCGAGTACCAAATATATCTAAACTTAAAGGTCTAGCGTTCTTTACTACATTCATTAATATCTTATAATATAAAAATGAATCGCAAAATGTGTTGGTAAGCGCATAACTCAACAACGCCTCGACCAATTTGGCCAAATCT
>DWTO01004290.1:0-11697 GCA_018244755.1 Jemadia pseudognetus
TCTATCCTTACAGACCTGCCGCGCCTCCTCCACATTCATCATTCTCTTCATACATGCACGCCGGTTTTGTAGGCTTAGATATTATATTAGATATTAGTATAGATATTATTATTGCTATAACTATAACTATTATTCTCACCGTTCAATGACATTTTTTATAAAGGTAACATTCGTACTAGAGCAGACCGCTTTAACCATTCTTATGACACGAGTGGTCTCCTGATCGACAGTGAAACGATATAAACGGTACGGGACATCAATGATGATGGAAATTATTTTATACCCTAACATCATTATTCATGATATACGAAACTATAAGAGTTACAATACCACTCTCATCTGTCATACATTATAGATTACTGCTTTTCGCGGACTGACAGTATGTCCGAATTATTATTATACCATCACGGCAGGGTCCTTGTAGGGCAGGCAGGGAGCACCGCGTGTGCAACATCTCTATCTTTACACATCTAAAGCGCCTGTTTACATTCCTCAGTTCCATCAGTGGTGCATGAAAGGATCCTCCCCGAGCGGCGACTATGTCTGATCAGGTACGAACACATACTGCCCGCCGTACCTTGGACACTGCGACCAATCCTTTCACCGCGATGGCTGATCATTTACGATCAGGTAGCGACTGGACGATCAAGAAGATCAGTTCCATTACACTACATGCGGAGTTTTTAATGAATTTTATTCGTACAAATGTTGCTTCCTAGAGGAAGAAGCCAACAACGTACGTAATAAATCATTAATAATGATGCTAAGCCAATTCACACACATACACACACACACACAACTTGAATATAATGATATATTAAATATAATGATATATTTGCATTAGTTAAGTCCACGAATCGACTAGTGAAAGTTATGAGGTAGTTAGTGGCAATAATGGCATCTTCGTGTACCGGTTTGACGGGCGTTAAAGGCAAAGCTTAGGCACGAGGTCGGACACGCCAGGACACAAGGCCAGGCACGTTCTATGGATTTCAATGCAATTTTCTATATATCTATTATGGAAACGAATTGAGCAATTTTCCACATTTACTAGACATTTAACACGCGTATTTGCTGATTATTTTCGTTCCAACAAATTTATTATTATTATTATCATGTTCATTATCAATTTATCATGTTTTTTAGCAATAATCGGATAAAATGTTTTATTGTTGGTGTCATATTATCTACTTGATAAAAAACCCTCTAAAACAAAGTTACCTACCTGAATAATATTTTTATTTACTACCAACGTAACTGGTGAAGCGTAGGAGTGCGCTGCACTCCTCTGCCTGCCTCACCGAAACATGCAGGCGTGTTGTTGCGTTTTTCTTTAAATATTTAATTGTTGTATAATAGACAGACTATGGGGAAAATCCTCCTATGAAAGTGGATATGAGCGCTTATTAGGGGAGGCTATGTCCAGCAGTGGACTAAACAGACTGACGATGATGATAATAGAGCTTAATCTACACAAATTTAAGTTTTTTATTATATCCACAAAGCCTGGTCCGTTAGGGTCAACCAGAGAGCGGCAGTTGCTAAATCCATATCTTTCTTTAGACAGTTGACGTGCTTCTAATATTCATCTCTCTCTTCATATACGACAAGAGAGTGAGAAAGCTAAATGAGTTCACTCTCTTTATTAAGAGTAATAATAAATAAACTTTCATTTTAATTTGAAGTATTACACTTAGACACTGATAGGAAAGAAATATACAGTACTCACCGTAGCGAGGGCCGCAGGAGCCTTCGGTATCACATCGGGCACGACGCCATGCGCCTCGAAAGACTTCGCCACCGTCGACATGGTTCGCGCGAGCACCCTAAAATTGACCATAGCGGTGTGGGCTAGTAACAAAAGAATCGCACATCTCAATAATCGAGCCATTCTGAGTGGGACGTATACAAACAGGCGATACGAAAGAACATAAAACGAATAATAAAACAATTCGATAAAAATGCGGCTGACGCATGCAAGAGTCAGCCAGCGAGTGCGGTAACCGTAAGCGAAGTGTTGAATAACTGGTTACTGAGCTAGGTAATGCCAGTTTGTACTGGCATGCACAGAAGTCTTTGTTGTCTACCATTTAAATGTTCAGAATAATATATATCACTATTAATGCTGATTTGATATCTATCTTTATTGTAGTCTGTATCTAAGGTGGATAAACACATCATGTTTTTGTTCTCTATCAGTAAAGAAAGTGACTGCCAGAATTTAAAGATCCTAAAAACTAATATATGGCATATAAAAATCTATTAAACATACACACATACAAATTTTTATATAAATAATTGTATATGTATTGCGGTTAAGACTTACATTATGTAAAAATATATAAACAAGGAAAGAAAAAATCTATTTTGTTATACAGGAATTTAAAAAAAATATTATGATTACAAAATGTCCACTTGACAGTTCTAAATACATTGTTCTCGTGACTGTACCTCAGTAACTGTATTATTATATTTTTTTTAATACTCTACTAATGTATAGAGAATGTTTTCGTAACATGAATCAATTGACTTCTATTTTTCAAACATGTTTGTTATCTCTTCTATTGTTTGAGGTATTCATTAAATTTTAAAATGTATCCAAATTCGTCCTTATTATATTAAAAAAATATATTTATGCAGTGTATCGTTTATAATGTCTCCACTGTACCTTGTGTTAGTAATCTGTAAATAAATAAATTGATAGCTTAATTTTCAAATAAAGTCTCTCAGGCCATGACAGTCACCAGAGCCTGACATTACAAAATATGATAATAAACTTAAAAATTGACATTGTTTTAAGTTATCTATAATTTATATAAAGTCCACTTAATATTTGTTTAATGTGGGATTTTATTATCAATGTATTTGAATGTTGTTCAAGAAACCTTTGATGGATTTTATTAAAAAAAATAAACATAAAAATGATTGTCTCTCACAAGTATCACAAAATGTTACAACTTATTTTGTCAAATTTCTTGCTATTTTCCTACGACTCGATGTCACAGTTGCAACACACCACAGTTTGCAACATTTTCACACTGTTGAAACTACCAGGTTTTGTCTGCAGTTTGTGTCGTTTTCTACTGGATTATAAGCATTCCTTTTCCAACAGAAATATCATTCACTACGATAACAAATGATGGCCATATTATGTTTAAATATTTCTATCAACTTAACTCTAAAGCGCTAGCATTGCGCTTCAGATTGCTGAACAATACCAGTGCACAGCCTAATGGGGAAGTTATGAAACTCAATATGTTAATCATACAGTGCAGGATATCCTAACCTCATCTTGTGTAGGTAAGGAAAAAATCCCACACATTAGTGAACATAACAGAGAATTCAAATATATGCAGTTTTGATCATGTTATTGTATTTCACCATTACATCAAGTGGTGTTTAAGATTTAATGTTCATTTTTAGTAATGAGGTAATGCTTTCCACATTTGATGCATATAGGTTTCTTGTGAAATAGGCTGCCTATTGCACACAGTAGTATGTAGACAGTAGTGTAAATTGTTTTTACATGTCTTTGTCATGCAATGTCGTATATTGTGTTGTTTTGACTGAGATGCTAAATTGTAAGCTACTGGACAATTGATTTTTAAACATATACATAATACTTGAATACATAGAATATCGAAAAGCTTGTTTGTTTGAGTGATAGGTCACCTTACCACTCGAGTGGGGGTAAGGGAATGATCTTATTTCATGAGAAATACTTATATGTATAACAAATACTAGTTTTTGATCTGTAGAACCATGTTGAATATGAAAAAAATATTCAATATTGGATCAGATGGTTGTATATTAAGATATGCCAAAAATTATATGCATTATTATTTATTCTCGTATGCCTTTGCTATTGAAAATGATACCACTAATAGTCTCATAATTGAGAATGTAGGTAGGCAGAAATTTTAATACCTTAAAGATGTATATTGAACATTACGAAATATAAGCAAAGTATATGTCTGAAATTTGTTATTTAAGAAAATTTGTTAATGATATTTTATAAAGAAAACTCTCATATATTTATTCGGCGCTACTTTTCAGGTTATGATAAGTGAATCAAAAACATATGGTATAGTCGTAAAATGAAAACTCACATTGTAGTTACGTTGCAAATATGATAACATGTTTAGTAAAACGATATCAAATGAATTACGTAACTAGCAGAGAAGTTTGGTCAACTAAAACCGTATAAGAAAAACATGCAAAAGTAGGTTTGTTAAAATATAATGATATCTCTGATACTAACTAGTAAAATTTTTTTTGAAAATGATGAACTTACCTGTAATGTATAAGTTATGTGGGGAAAATGATTAAAAGTAGAAAGGATTTATGTAAATAGTTATAAACGAACAGAAAAAATATCACGATATGCCGGTCCAATCAATATCAATAAACTTATACGATCCACTTGACGACACTAAGAAGGTAAGAAGCCGTTGTACTTGTTGATATTCAAGTCGAACGCACTTAATTAAACCGGCTAACAATAGATTCATCAAAGAACAGTATTCATACATACATACTCCTTCATTCATCACTCTCTTTATGTATGTACTCCGGTTTCGGAGACTTTCTTATTTTATCAATATTATTATTTCCTTTTCATTGGAAGCAATAAGGGCAATTGAATACTCCTGAGTTTTAAGCACGGATCTTAGCCTTTTAATGTGACAAATAAATGGCAATGTTGTAAATTAAATTATTAATTACGTAATTATGAACTTCGAGTTTTTTCGATTGTAATAAAATTCAATATTATTACTGTTCTAGACTTGTAGAGCGTCAGTATTGTTCAGTGGTAAGGTCATTATTGTTCATTAATATTTCATCGACCAATTATATGGAAACGTGTGTGATACAATTAATATTTTAATGACTAGTTTTTATGAACCGTTAAGTTTTTACTTATTTAAAAAGTCCAGTAATATATTATACATATTGAAGCTTGTGTAACCTTAATTTGTTGATACATCATGATGATAATAAACTATTAATACATCAAATTGGTCAAATTATTTATTGTTTAGGTGGTTTATTATGTTTAACATTTAAAATTTTAAACTTTCTGAAGAAAATAAATGTCAATTAATCAAGTTTTCAAAATTCGAAAAGAACTGTTCTAGCTAATCCTTTCTCCCCCCCATTTGGTTTAAAAAAAATTAAATTGGTTTTTAATTTTTTTTTAAATTTAATAAGTAATGTTCACTCTTTGGGGAGCCCTATGTCCAGCAGTGGACTGAGATAGGCTGATGATGATGATTGTTCACTACGCTACAAAACAAATTGTAGCCTACAATAGGTGCTTAGTACCAAAATATTATTAAGAAATGACATGTCCATATCAGTAACCGTATTGTTTTTATTTTTATAATACCTTTTATTATAATTGTGCAATTTCAGAGTTGGAAACCCACAACTCAGATTCAGAACATTTTCGTAAAATGCGTCCATAGTAATGTACTTTTCTTACTTTTTGTAGACCTCGTTTCGTTGTCATTGTCAATGTCAAATGGGTTATACTGTCAGACTGCCTGTACACCGAATATTTTAATATACAGTGTAGGAATAAATATTATGATTATTTCACATAATACAATTCATAGGCGTTTCGTGCATTTTTGTCTTAATATTTGTTCTTTATGTATATAAAATGTCTGCCACAGTATGTTAGGCGATATACAGTTAACTAAGCGTTTGATTGTTATTGCAATAGTGCTTGGGGTTATTTTAATTTTAAAAGAATACGTGTTTGTTTAAAAATCATGACTCAACAAAGGGTAGCTTATTTTTATAATGCAGACGTGGGAAATTTCCACTATGGCCCCGGCCATCCAATGAAACCACATAGACTTTCAGTCACTCACAGTTTGGTTTTGAACTACGGTTTGCATAAGAAAATGCAGATATACAAGCCTTACAGGGCCAGTGCTCACGATATGTGCCGGTTTCACAGTGAGGATTACATAGAATTTCTTCAAAATGTCACACCTCAGAATATTCAAAGTGAGTTAACATACAACTTTGTTTCTGTTTGTTATTACCCAACTGATTCGTTGGTCGTGTTGCTTGCAAGTGTGACTGCCGATTGGAAGGTTCTGGGTTCGATTTCCGGGTCGCGCACTACAAAAATTTTCTAAATTAGATTTTGTAGTCACTCGGAGTCTGGATATGAATCCAGTGTATGGCAATAAGCTCACCACCATCTTAATTACTTGTGCCATTTCTGTTTCCAGATAGTAACAAAGTGTATTGTATATAATAATTATTATTTTTCAGGTTATTCTAAAGACCTTCTGCATTATAATGTGGGTGATGACTGCCCGGTGTTCGAGGGTCTGTTTGACTTCTGCTCTATGTATACGGGCGCTTCTCTTGAGGGTGCCATGAAACTGAACAATAATGCCTGTGATATAGCCATAAATTGGTCAGGAGGATTACATCATGCAAAGAAGTTTGAGCCTTCAGGTAGTAATATTGTGGTTTATAGAAATATTGTTTATGGAAACTTATCACCTGTCTATGGTTTTCTGAGAAAGTTGCACAACAAAATTACTTCTGAATCATCATCATCATCAGCCTTTAGAGGTCCAATTCTGAACATAGTCCATAGATCTCCATTAATCTCCAGTCTTCTTCAGCTTGTCAGACCACCTGGAGGGAGGGTGCCCTGTACTCCTTTTACCGAGATATTGCCGCCGCTATATGACCTTTCTTCCCCATAGGTTATTGGTCATACGAGCAATGTGGCCAGCCCATTGCCACTTTATCTTGCTAATTTTGAGAGCTATGTCAGTGATGTTAGTTCCTCTAACAACCAGTTCAGTACAAACTTATTTTTTTCTGGCAGGTTTTTGTTATGTAAATGATATAGTTATTGCGATATTAGAGCTTCTGAAGTATCACCCAAGGGTCCTGTACATAGATATTGATGTGCATCACGGAGATGGAGTCCAGGAGGCCTTCTACTTGACAGATAGAGTGATGACAGTCAGCTTTCACAAGTACGGGAACTACTTCTTCCCGGGGACAGGAGATATGTATGAAATTGGTGCTGAGAGTGGTCGATATTTCTCAGTTAATGTGCCACTAAAGGAAGGGATTGATGACCAGAGTTATGTTCAGGTATGTCTCAAAGTATATAATGAGTTTTATTGTGTTTTTCTTATGGGCACACAATTTCTAAATTTTTCATTGTCCCTCTATTTATAATTTATACAGTTCTTGAATGTGATTGGATTGTATATTCCACTATGGAATAAAGGGTTTCTGCATGGGGTTCTGCATGGGTCTGAAAAGTATATTAAAATTATGCTTTATTGTTAAATGTTTCGTGAGTGTTACACATTATTGAGAGCCTCCGCCGCGACCTCACTGCAATCGGCGGGAGCTCGTGAAAAAGGACCTCGTATAGGTCCGAAACTAGTCAGGTCATCCCAATAAAATTATGCTCTCTAGTGTATGAGTTGAGATTGTGATAATTGCTGATCCACATGTTGAAACAGCTATAAAACCTAGCTTTAATTAGCTTGATCTATGTAAAAAATAGTAGGCATGACCACTGCTATTGAATCTGTGGTGTTATGTATAGAATAATGTTTGAAACAAGGACTAAACTAAGGTAATCTGGTGCTTGACATATTCTTTGTCAATGTCCATTTAACCTATTGGTGAAATTGTATATTATAACATTTAAGTATATAATACTAACTGCTTAAATGTGGAAGTATGCTATTCTCCTCTGCCTATTTCTTCAAGGAATACAGGCGTCATAGTTCGTCAAATCGAATCGTTTTACAGGTATTCAAGCCAGTAATAGCTAATGTTATGGAGTTTTACCGGCCAACTGCTATAGTTTTACAATGTGGTGCAGATTCTCTAGCTGGCGACCGTCTCGGCTGCTTCTCATTGTCCACGCGTGGGCACGGCGAGTGTGTCAAGTTCGTTAAGAATCTAAACGTGCCCACTCTCGTTGTGGGTGGAGGGGGGTGAGTTGGATTTTCGTAATGTATGAAATATTCTTTACTCAATATTATAGTTTTAAAAATGCTTGTATTGTACATGGTATGTACAATACAAGCATACAAAACAATTGTACATGGTATATACAATTGTTTTGAAGAATCATTACTCACATATTTTACAAAGGCATAACGTCTCGATGCATTACCAGTTGCATGCTGTTTTTATGAAATTATCTGTATAATATGTTTAAAAGTGCAAAAGTGTTTAAAACATTATTTTAGTTTCCCTGATTGTACTATACAGGGTGATTTTTTACCTTTAAATGGAGTGATTATTACAAGTATACATTTGTCGCCTTCTCATAACTTTTCTCCAAGCCGGTTAGCTGGAAGAGATCTGATGTGGAGGTGTACCCGCCATTGTATGTAATTCTACTATGCAAAATATATTTTTGTGTACAATAAAGACGTTAATGAAGGATAGCCATTCGATTCTGGAACATTGAATAGTATGGAATAATTTGTAATACGAACAGTAGTGTTAAAGAAGATTGTGTCATCAGATATACCCTCCGGAACGTTGCTCGGTGTTGGACGTATGAGACGTCATTGCTTGTGGACGAAAATATATCCAATGAGCTCCCTTATACTGAATACTTGGAATTTTTCGCACCCGATTTCCAATTGCATCCAGACATTAACAGGTAATTATTATACAGATAAATTTAAGGGATAATTATTATACAGATAAATGAATAGGTGAATATTAAAAATGTAGCGAATATTAAACGACACAGTGTAGGGCAATAGGCTCACATATTCCATTGTAGGGTGTCGGCCTTTTCGGGGATACAGGCGTGATGTTACTTTTTTGATTATTTAAATGAATTTTTTTGTATTAAATGTTTTATAATACAGTATATTTTGTGCCTGGTGCATGGCAATAGGCTCACCAACTATTACATAGTGGGACGTAAACGTAATAGGTGAATCGTGAGTGTACTACATACATTACTGTGCCTACCCCTTCTGGGATAACAGGTGTGATGTTACGTTTTTTTTAAAATATTTTTGATGTCTAACCGAAGCCATGTCGGCATCGACAATGTGTTTTTATTTAAAATAATCTATTCCCTTCTCCAGCACAACGAACGCGAACAGTAAACAATATTTAGAGGCTATCTCAAAACACGTGTACGACAATTTAAAAATGTGTCAACACTCCCCAGCCGTTCAGATGACGCACATACCAGGTAAATAATGATAGCTAATTAGTTTTTTCTACCACAGAGTAGAGATATCATTATCTGCTAATATGATTGCTAACTTCCCATCAATCATCGTGGTCGACTATGGCGGATGGCCTTAAACATTCTGGCTACGAGAAAAGATGAATGTTTAACAGTGTAATGTTAAAAGGGCTTGTTTCTGGTTATTATCTGTGTAAACAATATTTAATGGTCTTTCAGGTGACTTTTTCCCTGAGGAATATAGAATAAAAGACGAACCGGACTCCGACGTGCGCATGAGCCAAGAGGAGGTGGACAAGATAGTGGAACCAAAGAATGAGTTTTATGAGGATGAGAAGGATAATGATAAGGAGATGTTGATCCCGGAAATAAAGGAAGCATAGCAGTTAGATGGCCTGACGGACCCGCTGGCCATTTGATACAAAACAGGGTTCAAAAAGTTTAGAAGATTCTTGTGATTTGTCTTCTAAACGGTTATAAAATACTTTATGAGACAATTGTGTTTGTGCAGTGGTACAAAAGACCCAGTGAAGTTGGGATTTTAGTGTTAAATTTTACTGTTAGTGCCTATCTTACTTATTTCATTATGTAATTATGTTTTCTTTTTAAATTTAACAATATGTAAGGATAGTTCAAAATGGATTTATATGTATGTATAGGACAAAATGGATTTATATGTATGTATAGGAAAAATTGGATTTTAGTTGAGCAAAAACTTGTATGAGAAACCTTTATAGCCTAATGTATTAAAAATCTATTCCAGTCTCCAGAGGACCTGAATTCGAATTTTGGGGTGCCCTTACAAATTTTTTTTTGTTTTAAGTCTAAAAATTACTTTCCATAATGGTGAACAATAACGTCGAGACGGGAACTGAACATCTAGTGCTTAGTGTTCTCTGGGGCGCGTGAAGTCTGCCAACCGGTAATTGGCCAGCATGGCAGAAAAGTGCGGAATTAGAAACAAATGTCCTTTACAAGGATTCATATAATAAATATTGTGCTTAAATAAAAAATGTATATTTTTCATATTGTACATATATTTTGTGTAAATTAGGCAGATGATTCACTTGGTGGTAAGTGGCCCCCATTGTCTATGGATATTTCAAATACCCCTGGAGTGGCAAGCTATGATGGAGAGTTCTCTTTGAGTCTTTTTTAAAGTGCCCCATGTCATAGCGTTCACGGAAATTTATACGTGCGCCGTTAAAGTGTCTATTTAAATAATTTGGAAGTATGAATGAGGCATTGCAGTTTATATATAAATTAGTATTTATAAATATTCTACGAACTGTGAAAGCACGCACAACCATTGCGATTGTAATTAGTGTTGAAGATTTTATATTGTTGGTTTAATTAACGCGACTTGTAATTTTAATCATGTTTAATTTTAACGTGTATATACAGTTTAAATGTAAAAATTGCACCGCTGATCAATGTTATCGAACTTAAATCAGAATTTAAGATATTAATGAATTTTTTGATAGTGACATTGTATGTATATTTTTCTTATATCAGAATTACTGTTGAGTATTGAAAAAATAGACATTTATTCGTATTGTAGTACTGTTCTTCTGTCACCGACTACTGATAGAGAGCTCCTGGGTTCAAATCCCTGGCCGGGCACTATGAGTTTTTTGTAACTTATATTTTCTAGTAATGGCTCGGAGCCTGGATATGTGCCCGGTGTATGGCAATAGGCTCACCACCTATTACATAGCGGGACGTAAACGTAACTGATGAAACGTGGGTGCGTACTATGCTCCTCTGCCTACCTCTTCAGGGATTACAGTCGTTCATATCTAGACTCCGAGCCACTATTAGAAAATCTAAATTTAAAAAAAATTGTAGTACCCGAACTGGGAATTGAAGCCAGGCCTACACGTTTGGCAGTCGCATTTGCAACCGACACGACCAACGAGGCAGTCAAGTGGCTGGCACGATAGTGATAGATGTTTTTAATACTTTAGTATTGACATTAACCTCTGCTCCCAAAATTTTTGTCTATGGAGCCTACAATTCAAAATTATACATATATAGTTAGTATTTCTTTCATTAGTAAGGTAAATATTTATTTTTGTAATTGAATTGAAATAAAAAACTTGCGTAATGATGTGAACAATCAAGATTGAAGTAAATATTTATTGTTTTCTATTGTTCCTTATACATCTCAGGAATTATTATATCTGATATTTTAGTAAACATCAGTGACAGATTTACCTAACATACAGGTTGAGTGAGCTAAAGCCTAGGCAGTCTAGAGACGACAAATTGGGTGGCCAAGTTAATAAGACAGTTTAACAGTTATCAAAAAGTGCGTATTTCTATACTTGAATATTATGTCTACACAAATTATTCAACATGCAAGAAGTGGGAAACGGGAGACGTTAAATGAAGGATCCAAATCAAATCAAATATCATTTATTCAAAATTGGCTCATAACAAACACTTTTTGCACGTCAAATGAAACTACC
>DWTO01004291.1:0-11697 GCA_018244755.1 Jemadia pseudognetus
CCTGGGGCTCGCAGCCGATATGCCCATCGAGAGCATTGAGGTGAGCTCCAACAACGACGCGAGGGAGTTCCTCCGCCTGGACGGCGAGAGAGGGTGGCGCCCCCTGTACAGCACGCCCGGCGAGTGGATCATGGTAATTATAGGGGGCCTAGAGGCCCAACGCTAAACCGACCTTATTTTATGTTATCATTTATCTATTGAAGTATATTCATTTATGTATACATAATAACAGGTGGATATTAAGACAAAAATTCAAGAATGGTAGTGACTAGTCACTACCATTCTTGAATTACCTTATACCTAGGTATATACAATAATAACATAGTAGGTATATTAAGCAAACGAATTGTTAATGGGGCGTATTAAAATTTCCTATTGCTATTTCAATTTATTTTGATTATAAATCTATGGAGTTGTTTAATGTACATATACGTGTGACCCAACCTGCACTCGCAGCGTGAAGATATGAGCAAAATCCTTCTTTATTGAGGGAGGCTTGTGGCCAGCAGCGGACTAAGAGAGGCTGATGATGGCAACACTCGTTATTACTCATTGCGCAAAACTTGATATTGTACAATGTCCCCGCCCAGTTCAACTTCACGTCGCCGCGCACCGTGACGGGCATCAAGACGAAGGGCGGCGGCGCGGGCTGGGTGCGCGCCTACCGCGTGCAGTTCACGTCCGACCTGAGCGCGTTCAACCCCGTGCTGGACGACGGCGGCGCGCCGCGCCTGTTCCCGGCCAACTTCGACCGCGACACCGAGGTGCTCAACGAGTTCCGCCCGCCCCTCCGCGCGCAGTACCTCAAGGTGTTGCCCGTCAAATGGCATAACAATACGGAAATGCGAATCGAGCCGCTCGGGTGCTTCGAGCCCTATCGTAAGTTTACTATACTGAACAGAAGGTGAACTGCTTGGATAGATGACGCCACTTGTGTTTTTTAATTTCGCAATTGATTTTTTTAAAGAGAGCTAAAAGTTAAAAAACCATTGAAATTGTGTTCATGCAGTATTTTCTTATTCCAAGCCTATCCGCTTCAGGTGGTACAGTAGAACTCAATCATCAGCAATACAATAAAAAATATTACAAAAGTGTAGGAACTTTAATCCTACATCCGTAACAAGAGGAATTTAAATCCATCAAACAAAAATACTGTTAATTACTTTGTTAATATTTCGCGACTATCCCGTACACACTGGAAATAAGTTTTATTACATTGGACTTAGGTGTACTTTTAAAATATACCGTATCAATTAAAGCGAAAATGGATTTTCAGCTACATATTGACCTTCTATCCGCTAGCTGCCAACGAACCTCGCAAAGAGATCGCGGTCGAGACGCCGGCGCCGTGCGCGCTGTGCCCGGGCGTGCTGCCCGAGATGGCGGCGGGCTGCGCGTGCGCCGCCGACGCCTACTTCGACGGCGAGAACTGCGTGACGCGCGACCAGTGCCCCTGCGTCGTGGGCATCTCGCCGTAAGCATGCCGCCGCTGTGTACTCTTATCGGGATTATATGTGAGCTTGTTGGTGTTATTTTATTCAAACCTGCACCTCCAGTAACACCGAATGTAATCAATCGCAAAAAATACATGAACAAAGAAAAAATGTTTTACAACTTTCGTCGCTTGTGTCAACAGTGCAAAGTTTCGTAGGCCATTTTTAATGGCCTAGCGGAGCTGCGGATTTAGTTCGACCTGATATACTTATAACAATAGCTAACTTATCCAGGTATCCGGTGGGCTCGACGTTCCGCGACTCCAACTGCAATGAGTGCAGATGCAAGTTGGGTGGCGTCACGGACTGCGTGCCGCTGGAGCAGTGTGCGTGTGGACCGGTGCGTTACACTCATACAGGCTATAGAAAATAGAACAAAGCATACAACATACTCCTGCTATATAAAATAGATAATTGTTATAGATTTGTTGTTCTCCTGCGGTCCTAAGATTAGTTGGAATAATAAACAATAAAATAACATTAGACACTTAATTTTTTTTCCTAAATGTTATATAGGTAGTAGTTAGCCGTAGGCCTTCAATTCGTGAAATGTATGTACGTTTATATGAACGGCTTTCGTTTCATTTCGTTTCACTCGACATTTTTTCGTCCATTTAAAGATGGTGTTAAAAAATTGTTGAACCTATTTCACCGCTTTCACCGTGACACGATGACGTGTTTGTGTTGAAGGTTCTCTGTAGATAAAGCGTAGCTCTTTTATTTATTTGTTTATATATTTGTTTATATATATTTATTACCCATCTACCGTTTTGTTTTTTTAACGGTGGTGTATATCCTACGTATTTAATGACGGACTTATAACCAATCACATAATTTTTCACTAGGATCTGGTGCCGAAGCTTACCCCGTCCACTTGCCAGTGTCTCTGCGAGCCGTGTCCCGCGAACACCAAGATATGCCCCACCAGCAAACTGTGCTTGGACGTTGACAAGTGGTGTGACGGCGTGGAGGACTGCTCTGATGACGAAAGGGACTGCGAGGCGACCGTCACAGAGAGGATTGTGACCACCGTGGCCCCTACCGTCGGTGCCCAGCCTACCACCGTGGCCACTACTACCACTGTTGTTACAGAAAAACGTAAGCGGACTCGCATATTTAAGATTATAGGTACGTTTTTTAGGCTGACCGCAACTGATTTAAGTCGCACTGTTGGGCACCGGCAACTTTTGGAGCAGTTTTTTTATTTGTCTACATTTAATTCCAATGTTAATTTTTTTCACAACATGCAAAAAAAATTTTTGCTAAATTGACAGTAGCCATTCCTGTAAGTATTTTATTACAATTCGTGTAGAGATAAAGTCTGGACCACAAGATGTAAAGCTTGCAAGTTCTTTGATGTACAGACCCACAATTCGTACTTTTGTCATATCTCCATATATCAACCTGCCACCTCCGGGGCCTGCGCTGGTGACGCCCTCGCTCACGTGTGTACTGGCGGCGCAGCCAAGACGTGCCCGCGCGTGGCGTGCCCGCCCGGCTACACGGCGCGCGTGGTGCGCGGCGCGGCGCCCGCCCCGCCGCCGCGCCCGCGCTACTCCTACCAGCGGTACTACAAAGGAACCAAGGGAGGCTACTCCAAGTCCAAAGGCGGCTTCTCCAAGGGTTCATTCTCGAAAGGCGGATTTTCAAATGGATATTATGGTATAGTTTTATTTTTAAACTGCGTAACTTCTTTTCTTTGTAGATTATATTAATTATCTATATACATACTATTTCTATAAACATACATAAATAGTAATACTGTTTTATTATATTTCACGTTCAATTAAACGATTGAATCTCAAAGTCTAATCATACCGAGAACTTATCATTCTAGAGACGACCTGAGCCTAGCGGGGAGACGTTACTTATAGATGTTCTGTACTTCGTTCAGGACCCCAAGCCCCTCCGCAACAAAACCAGGCATTCTCTCTGGAAAAGCCTTCGTTGAACACTACCACGAATGTCGAAAAGGAGCAGTGCACTCAATTTAAGTGCATCCCTAAATTGCCACCGCCCTTCCGACCTGGGTCCACCCCACCTCCGATCGTGTGCTCCACCCCGGTCTGTCCACCGGGCTACTCGCTGAAGCTGGAGAAGGTGTCTACCGTAGGGAATAAATGTCCCCAGTGAGTACAACAGCAAAATTCTTTATTTAAGAACCCTAACTACCGCTCCCTAAAAATTAAATTGATGTGTCACCCGTACAAATGTTTATAAAGCGCCTAGAAAAGAATTTAAAGCTTATCCTTGAGTATCTCCGAAAAATGTATGGACCCGCAGGTACGCGTGCGTGCCGCCGCCGGAGCGGCCCGTGTTCTGCAACATGACGGGCCGCACCTTCACCACGTTCGACGGCGCCGAGTACAAGCTGGACGTGTGCTTCCACATGCTGGCGCGGGAGAACCGCTTTAACTCCTGGAGTGTTCTGGGTGAGTGCTAGTCATTATTACCGCAAGCATATGAGAGCCGTAGATTATGTGTGACTCCCTTGTGGCTTATGTCTATCTGTGGATTGAGACGGACTGACAATGTTGATGATGAGGGCGTCGTCTATTATGTTCGGGTTTCTCCAGGACTCGGAATTTGGAGACACTATCGTTCGCTTCAGCGAGATAACACTATAAGGAGTGTCTTGATTTGTAAATCAGAAAACTCTTGACAAGTAGCTATGAAATTACTGTTACCGCTACTGTCTAATTACTATCTACTATCACAAGCTTTTCACAATGACTATACCTCAGCAAAGAATATAACCCTTGTTAAGAATCGAAAATATGCTATTCTTTATCTTCATTTTCTGTCTTAAGCACTGATCCTCGTTTTTAACGCATAAAAATATATTGATTGGTAAAAAAATCCTGACCATTCGGTCTACTAATTTACGTCTGTCGTTATTGTGACTTCGCTACATTTCGTTGCAGTTCGTAAAAAGTGCCGCATAGAAGGATGCAGGAATGAGTTGATAGTGAATCAAGACAATGAGTTGATTCTCGTGAAACCCGACTTTATGATTGAATACAATAATTACGAATACACGGTGGAACAGACCAGCAAGATCTGCTTCCAAAAGAACAGTTTCGACGTGGGCCGCCTCGGGAACGGGCTGTTCATTAAATCCAGAAAATACAACTTCACCGTGCTGTTTAATAAGGACGGCGATATCAAAATTGGGGTGAGATTCTATTCCTTCGATCATAATTACATTTAATAAAACAGCAGTAATGACAGTAAATATATATTTTTATAAAGTTTTATACTGTATTGTGATTTAATTACATTTTAAAAAAGGCAAGATTTAGCAGCTGCAAATCGTGATCTATTAAAAGTTTTAAGTCTTATAGAAAAACCTCGAACAGAAAGTAATATTTCAAATGTCTTCCATGGCTGACAGTCAGGGAACATCAGTTAATCAGGAATCAGGGCACAATCTGACGTCATGTAGCGGGTTAGAAAGCGGTGGCGCGATAGTACATGTCAATCGTCAACCAAAGAGGAGAGCTAAAGCGTTGTGTCCCCGCAGGTGTCGAAGAGCTACATGGGGCAGGTGGACGGGCTCTGCGGCAAGTTCAACGGCGACTGGCGCGACGACCGCGCCACGCCGGCCGGCCGGCCCGCGCGCTCGCTGGACGAGTTCGAGCGCAGCTGGCGCAAGCCCGGCCTGCCGCCCGCCGCCTGCAGCCCGCGCGCCGTGCCGCCCGCCAGGCAGCAAGCCGTGTGGAACCTGTGCGACGACATCACGTGAGTCGGACCCGTGTGACGTCATCGCTGTATTACATACACTTTCCGTACATTAACATTACAATACGCATGCTTTGTCTATCTGCCGATTAGACGAGATCATATTGATGCAATCAGGACCGGAATAACAAACGGACTATTTACGTTAACTTCCAGCAAGGAGCCCCTATCGCAATGCGCAAGTGTATTAAACCTGCACAAGTGGCGCAGCATTTGCTTGGAGAAGATCTGCGAGTGCACGGAGCTGGTCATCAACGGCACCAAGATGACGGATAAGGAGTGCAGGTGCCTGCTGCTAGAGCAGTTGGTAGCTGAATGCCTGGCGGGTGACAAGGACGTGGACCTTGGTTCTTGGAGAACGCAAATGGAGTGCCGTAAGTTAAAGCGTATACTCGTGCTTCTGTTCATTCCTAATTTGACGTTCGTAGAAAGGTTAAAAGCAATTAAATCGAAACAAAATTAAAAGAACCCTTTTGATAATGTTCATTGCTGGACAAATATTATCTCCACATTACACGGGTATATTAGTAGAGCTAGTACTTATAAAAAATTTGGTAACAAATATGAATAAAATAATAGGTGAAAAAATACAGTAATGCACTTTGAAGGCAGACTATCTTGTGAAGGCACGCAACCGCTCCGTACGTGACTAGCGGTCGCTAATGAGTAACAATCCTACGAGCTCTAAAAAGCAAAATACAGTCAGAGATTACGAAACTCGACAATAGTTTGAACCATCCATGAATCTAAGACAATGTCTGCACCCAATGCTAATAAAATATATATTATCCGTCGTTTATACAGCTGCGGAGTGCCCTCCCCCGCTGGTGCACTACGACTGCTACCGCAAGCGTTGCGAGCCGACCTGCTCCTCCATCATAGCGGACGGTACCGACTGCCCGGTCGTAGATGGCCAGTGCTCGCCAGGATGCTACTGTCCCGAAGGCAAGCTAAGGAAGGGAGATCAGTGCGTGTTGCCGACTGATTGTTTGGACTGTAAGTAGCTGAAGATATTAAACCCATGTTTGTATTGTCGATAGACTGAATCTTGCTAGCTGATAGCTACTCTGTTTATGAAGCTTATTGTCTGTCGCTTCTAATTATTTTTTTTACAATACTCGTATGAATAGAACACTATTCATTTTTCATTTTGTTCCAACGCTGATGTTTTGTAATGGAATATACAAATCACAAACCATTGCATTACATGTAGGTATATAACATAGTTTAAACATTAAAGGAATATAAAAATGAAGGGATAGTAGATTAGAAAGTCTCAAGATTGACTGAACTTCACATACTCTACCGCGTTTTTTGTGATCCGTGTTCTAGTATTGAAGATAACACAAAACGCGCTATAGGCAGATATGTTGCTTTTAATCGACAACCAGGAACTCCTCAGTTTTGTAGTAAATTTTTACCATCTAACAGAGTTCCAAAAGATTGGTACGAATTGTAACGTGTACGGGTATCCAGGCACGTGCACGGGGGTGGGCTCGCCGGCCAAGTACGAGACGTTTGAAGGCGACAGCCTGCCCTTCCTCGGCAACTGCACGTACCTGGCGGCGCGCGACCGCAACGACTCCGGCCACCACCAGTATCAGGTATGATAGCCTTACCAATTTTAGTATCGGGGAGGAAACTTCAAAAGGACCCAGTACACTGTGATCTTGAAGAAGACATGACACAGCTTAACTCAACGGAACGTCATTGTTATAATCATTTATTACGTGTTCATTTTAGGTATGTCCATAACACGAAATGGTGAAGCTATGTGTATGTTAAAATAGTTACTAGACAACAAACGAACACTAGAACGAACGACATTCGCACTAGATCCCCCAGAGCAAATATCTTTGCCATATATAATAACATCTCTCAGCCATAAACAAACCTGACGTACCCCTTCTATATTCATCACTCTCTTTAATTCATAATTTAACACCCAAATCCCATTTTGTTCGCGCGAGCGTCATTAATGAAATATTGCAGGTGTACGCAACCAACGGCCCGTGCGACGAGAACAAGGCGACCGCCTGCACCAGGGTGGTGCACCTCGTGCACGAGAACAACGTTATAGCGATCAGCAAGGATAACGTCACACAAAAGGTAACTAACGATGATTTTGATCACCTTCACCACAAAGAAATACTAGGTAAAGCTCAGGGAGGCAATGGGGAGTGCGGAAATGAAAGAGACAGGAAGACAGATAAGTAAATGCGATCACATTTTATGCAAATTGATGCATAAGATTTTGTTTTTCAGCTGATCACAACCGTGAACGGATCGCCAGTATTCAAAAATCCAACGAAGAATGAATGGGCCACCATCAGCGTGGACAAGGGCCAGGACGTCATCGTGTTGTTGCCAGACCTGCACGTGGAGGTAACTAAATTTCGATAAATAAAATTTTGGTATATGATGTTAATAGCGAAATTTTTGGTGCAATCAAATCGTTAAGATACTCCAAAATGCTTATGTAATCTGCAGGTGTTGTAAACAATTAATGAAATGAGAACAGAAGTTTATTATATTTGAAAGAAATATTATTTTATTCTATATTTTAATTACATTCTTGCTCTTATATTTTCTGTGGAATTTATAAATATAATGAAAACATAGCTTGTTTTCTTTAAATGCAAGCAAATTGATACGAGTATATGTACCTACCAATGTTAGCGACTGTAATCAGATATCGAATAGAATTTAATTCGAACTGAGTTCTGTGTCCGATCTAATACTTCATTACCTCTTTCTCATCGAAAATAAGTACTACGAATTTATAATTTTTTTGAAAGGCGTACGCAGGTCATCCGTCTGGTAATATATCGTTACTATTATATTGAACTAGAGCGCTTAGCAAGCGACCGTCTCCCACATTGATCTTGACGGAACTGAACTGAACTGAACATTGCGCGCATTGCTGCCTACCTGCCTAGTAACATAAATTTATGAAAGTGAAAAAGCAAAGCCTGCAAATATTAGCGCGTTCTCAGCCATGGTTAGTGACAAAATATGTAGAAAAAATGTACGTGTGCAGTTAACGGTGCTACAAGCCAAGATGCAGTTCACGGTGCGCGTGCCGTCTGCCGCCTACCGCAACCGCACGCAGGGGCTGTGCGGCGTGTGCGCCGGCCGCCTCGACCTGCTGCAGCTGCCCGACGGCACCGCCACCGACGACTTCGACAAGGTCGCCTACCGCCTACCGCCTACCGCCTACCGCCTACCTCCACCTACCGCCGTCACTTCCTTGGATTATTTATCAGTCCTTCTACTGTACCATCATTCTCTATCCTTGACATACTTAAGTTGACATTTTCAAAATTATTAACTGTATCGCTATTTTGACTAAAGTCAAGGAAAGCAGTTTATTCTGGCGGAGATTTAAACAAAAATAAACATAACGCCTTTGATTGCGTTCACCTTAAGATATTTTCGTATGTATAGTCATAGTCTCACTTTCAACTATGATAAAATGTATGTAAATATCTTTTATAAGAAATACTTATTTCCCATAATTTGTTTCGTAACTTATCTAGTTTGGCAAGAGCTGGCAAGCGACACCGGAGACTTTGAAGATTTTAGAGGTGCCGCCGCAGGCACAGTGCGGAGACGTTCCACCTCCTCCACCCTGCATACTGCCACCGCCGGAATCCAACCCCTGTTACAATATTAATAACGTGGACAAGTTTGGAGCGGTAAGTTTGTCTGTCCAGTCTGAATGTGGGTTAGGGTTTATCAAGATGATTACTAGCATTCGGATAACCGTGCGTGTGCGCGCAGTGCCACGCGCTGGTGGAGCCGGCGCCGTACGTGGAGCAGTGCGAGGCGGAGCTGTGCGCGCTGGGCGGCGAGAGCGCGTGCGCGGCGCTGGCACGCTACGCCGCCGCGTGCCGCGCGCACGGCGTGTGCCCCGCCTGGCGCGCCGGCCTCTGCCCCTATCCCTGGTGCGCGCCGCTTTCCGCTACTGCATGGCGTCGTCACACACTAATTAAACGAACGAATCAGAACGAATAAAGTTTTTTTTAATATATTGAAAATGTTAATATTTGCGTAAACGTATAAATTGCACGTCATTAAAATATTTAAAAAGGCCAAAGTCCTGAAAAAGGGATTAAAAGAATATGTTCACAATTTTTATTTTACGAAACAAAAGCTAATGATCTAACTTAACATCTGATGATAACATCTAACTGAATGTACACCTTACAGCGAAGAACCTCTGCAGTACCGGCCCTGCGTGGACTGCGAGCGCACGTGCGACAACAACGACGATCTCGAGAAGAATCCCGAAAAGTGCGACAAACAACCCGTGGAAGGCTGCTTCTGTCCGGAAGGCAAAGTAAGACCTGGAAATTCATAAGAAATACTAGTTTATTTGGCAGACGGGCATTCCATCGCAAATACGTGACAAAAACTTGCCTCCACATTCCAGTCCACTTACATATTACAGAACCCCCCCTGTCTTTACTATCTCACCAGGTGAAGTTCACAAACTTAAAGGATTTTAAGTATAAGTTCAGATAAAGACGCGCCAATACGAAAACTTAGGATATTTTAAAAGATAACTAGTTTTGCCGTTGTTGAGGATAAAAATCATTAAAATGTAATCTTAATACCGATCTGAGTGTCATATAATAACAGCAAGTTTCATTATTTAACAAAGAAGAAACGCCTAATGAAATTCAGCTGTTCAAACACTATTTCACAGAATCCATGTATTTTTTCAAATTAAAAAACATAGCTTATATCCCTGCGGCCCATTATCGATCTGTATGGCGACGCTTTACCTTAATCGAGGCACAATTCTTTAGGTGATAGACGAACATACGTCTTATTATGTAAGTACATCATAAGCTCTTAGATTTAATAGTACATACTAGTGGAATAAAAATGGATTATGAAATAAAATATGCACATACATAGATGTTACATTAAATGAAATATAACCAAAATCCTAATACCTACTGTCAAGTGCATAAGTGACTAATTGCACAGGTCCGAGTGAACAACACGTGCATCGAACCCACCAAGTGCTTCCCGTGCGACGCGCAGGAGGAGCACTACGCGGGCGACGAGTGGCAGGTGAGTCGCGGGACCAACCCACCACGTTCAAACTATTTCGTGTACGTTCTACGAGTATGTTTGCATTTCCGTTATACACACGAAAAAGAAAAATAATACTAATGTTCAGATATTCATGTAAAGTTTCCATTAAGAATGATCGATGTCCAAAATACAGTTTGCCATCTGTTCTTCATAAAGTCTGACTTTACAGACACAAGGTTCTAGTAACACGACTAAACTACAAGCATCTTTCTTTTAATAAACACGTTTCAAGTAAATACAACTCTTTGTTACCCCGTGAAGGAGGACGCATGCAAGAAATGCACATGCACGAAGCCGCCGGGCGACGCGGGCGCGCACGTGGCGTGCACCACGGAGACCTGCTCCGTGCCCGTGTGCGCCGAGGGCGAGGACCGCGTCACGCGGCCGGCCGCGCGCGGCGCCTGCTGCGCGCGCTACCTGTGCGGTGAGGCGGGACACTCCTCCTTGTCCGATAAGAGATGGCGTTACAGGCATTTCTGAATCAGCCTGTATAAATGACCTGAATATAATACCGTAACTGATTCCTTACATAATATGTCGTAGGTTCTAGAACCAAGTTACGAGTTATTAGCGAAGTCCAAAATGAACGATAATGCTAGTGATGTCGTTTTGCGTTTTAATCTGTAATTAAATATTTCCTGCAGTACCGAAACCGCAAGATAAGTTGTGCGAGGAGCCCAAGGAAATGGAATGTGGCTTCGGACAAGTTTTAAAACAGAAGACTACAAAGAATGGATGCAAAGAATTTGCTTGTGGTCAGTAAACCTTAGACACAATGTGTTAACAAATTCTAGTTGTCATATTATTATAACTTACAACAACATGAAGAAAGTTTTAGAGATTAAAAATTTAGGACATAGCTTTTATTTTTTTACGTAACATTTAAGTTAATTTTTTTAAACTAAAATTATTAATTAAGAATTAATAATTTTAGTTTTCTTCCCATTCCCCCAATTAATCCCATTAATCCTAAAAGACAGTTAATATTCTTGTTAATTAAATAATAAATTAATTCGGTCATAAACACACAACCTTCTAATTTGTTTAGTTCAGTTCAACTATTTATCTACAATTTGTGGATAAACATAATAAATTATCATAACGTACGTTAATGTGCAGAATGCAAGCCGGCCGACGAATGCGAGAAGATTCCGAGCGACAGTGAGGTGGACATCATGGAGCCAGGAGTGGAAAGGCTGATCGACAACAGCAGCTGCTGTCCGAAGGTGAAGCTCGTCTGCAATCCAGCTACGTGTCCCAAGCCGCCAAACTGCACTGAATTCTATACCTTGGAGACGAGCAAAGCCGACGGCAAATGCTGCCCCGAGTACAAGTGTGGTAAGTTGAAGAGAAT
>DWTO01004292.1:0-11694 GCA_018244755.1 Jemadia pseudognetus
GTAACTGGTGAAATGTGGGAGTGGTTCTGCATTCCTCTGCCTACCTCTTCGGGGATTACAGGCGTGAAGTTACTTCACTTAGTATGTAGTTGTAGATAGTAAAGAAATACTTAAAAGTCATTTTCCTCTTGTTGTCAGTGGTACCGTGTGGAAGAGAGCCGGCTGAGTCCAGAGTTAATACAGAAGTTCGTCCAGCTGGAACCGGACGAGGAGACCAAGGAGTTCCTCTCGTGTTCAATCGACAAATCCTCGTGGGTGTGGACACAGTTCTGGTACTTGCTGGCCAAGGCCGTGCTCAAGCATTTCTGGTCCATCACGGATATTAATGGGTGAGTAGGAAATTAAATTTGTTAACTGGTTTAAAAAAAACTGCGTGCACGTAAACAAGTTAAGACCATAGTTAACTCTTAAAAAACGATTCGAACATTTCTAATCTTTTAAACAATTAGCTGTCAAAGATGTAACAGCAGTTGAAGTTATAACCTTATAACATAGTCATATGCAAAATGTAATACCTAACAGAAGTGAATATTAAAGTTCTTTTTACAATAATAACCTCCAGTAATTTACAATTTAGGTACTATACAATGCTTTCTCAATCTCAGCGCGGACTGATCGTCATTACGACAAATGCGCAATAATTGAAGTCACTAAACCGACATGGGAGTACCTACATATCTGCTTGTCATCAAAACTTTCGCTCAAATAGCCGAGCGAGCCCTTGATTTGCGACTAATGAATCATTTCTCTCACAAACGATGAATTGTCGTTTGAATCACGACAATGGGCCCATTATTAAGTGCGTCCAGATTCGTCCAATTACGCCAATTACAATCTCCCGGTAGCTGTGTATGCGAGTATATTATTTCCTCGTCCATTGTGTCGTATCTGCACAAATTAACTAATTCGAGTCGCCTTCAGTGATGTGCGCGTCGATAGAACGCTGTCTGGTCCATCGATAGTGTTGACACTCGCGCCTGACAGAAAATGTTCCGTGTCAGTCGGTAATATCACTCGCTGGGATCTGTCCGTTAAACTCTTTGGTATAAAATCAATTCCAATGAAAACCTTTATGAAGCAATTATGATGTTACAGCTCTTTATTTACTTCGTTATTTAACATGTACTCGTACCTTAAAATGGATCTATCTAACTTTATTTATTCTCTAAAACCTGTTAAAATAATTTACATTAAAGTTGTTATTATTGTCTGTCAAAAATTTCGAAAAATCATGTCTTACTGGCCAAATATGTATCATGATCAGCCTATTGCAGTCCACTGCTGAGGTGTTATGCCCATAATCCCCACGCTTGTCATGCGGGCTGGGATCGCAGTGTACAGCCTCTCGCGCCGCCAACGCTGCTGCCCATAGGTGGGATACCTACTCGACTAAGTATACCGTATACATATATATATATATATATAACACAAAACTACAATATTACCCATAAAAGAGGCTTGTTTAGTTTTGTAATAATTATTTACTGTGTATATATGTATATGTCACTAATTAAAATTTTAGGAATTTTACATAACCCGAAAATCTGTACTAAATTTGAATGTCAAAACCAGTTTCGATACATTCGTCCGCATATCGATATATTCTTGTCTATCGATATCGATGTGCTGCACCAAACAACCCTGCCCGCGTCCGGCGCTCTGTGAACGGCTCTGAAAGCGATCGCGGCGGGTGTCTATGGCGGGCCACTAATAAATAATTTAAATAAATTGACGGACGAGATTTACTCATTGGCTGTTTCCGTCGCTCAATTATGCGTTATTTATCACTTGCTAGCCGGCCGGCTCCCGCGCCGCGCGGCGCACCGCTGCGTACACAATGTCACGCCGCTTGACGACACTCGCATCGCCTCTCAATAATAATAATATCTTGGGCTATCTCCACACATTTTCATCTTATTCTGATCCCAGAGAAAGCTCAAAGAGAGCCTGTGTTATTGAAACCGGACGGCTGATAAACTACATATATACATAATAATATATGTAGGTATATGCTTACAGAGATATTCTTACCAACAAGACACAAGACAAACACTTGTGCTCATCACATAAATATTTGTGCTGGGTGGAAGTCGAACCCGTGACCCACGGATCAGCAGTCAGATTTACTGACCTCTAGACCAATGAGCTAGTCAATACAACCTTAAATCTATGAGTAATCAAACAACACTCCGTCTCAGATCACTCGGTGGAGTTACACCCCGGAAACGTGGTTTTTGCCCAACACCCCTACGCTGGACATGCGAGTAGGAGATCGCAGTGATGGAATCTACATCAGATCTACGCTGTACTAATAAATTCATAGGTCGCTTAAGTTCCCAGTATTTTGTGTATGTCTTCATAAAATGTAATCTAATCATGAATTATTTATACATCATGTATGCAAGATAATCGTTGACTTGACGCTTTTAAACTATACAACTGGCCGTCAGTGCTCATATATGTTGGTAGATATTATTTTCTCCCTCTTTCGTACTTTTATTGAAAAGCCGCCGGATAACCAAATTTTTCTTATTTACATAACAACATGAGTATTAAAAAAAATATAAACCATTTTCACAGCGAAGATCGTAAAATTTCAAAACAAACGGTCAGATTTCAATTGCGACCCATTGACGATAGATTAGTCTGAACACCGGAAAAGTCAATAATTCCAAGCGAGCGTTTATTGAGTCATTTATCCTAACTATGGGCGCTATGATTAATATGCCGGATATTTTGCTTAAGGGCAAGCTAGAAACGATATTAACGTTTCCTGTTGAATAGATTTTGCTTGCCTATCTATTAGTGTTAGATGTGTAAAGCTTGTAAATCACACACGATGTTTGCTGTGGTTAGTGTCTCAGGTGAATTATCGAAGGGTTTCATGATGATGTATGAAAGACTGTATGTATAGATAGTTCATTTGTTCTTGTGTGTATGGATATACGCTCACCGCGTATGACACGGGCCACATTACATAACTAGCACTGCACACCTTTTAAACCTTTAAACATCTCTTGCGGGAAATACAAGGTCGATGTTAAGTTGTATGCTTACAAAGAGGTACGAGTGTTCAGATGAGAAATTTCATCTGTTATTATTCAATGCTCTAATTATTTTAAATGAAACAACGCGTTTCGATCAGCACACCCGCGGACGGGCTCATTGACACCGGCCAATGAACAGCCGAAATCAATTGGCGAACTACGCAAGTACTCATATTATGCGATCGCGTTGAAACATTTTTTGGAGATTCGCAATGGTTAAAAAAGTGCTTTTCAATCAGAATTTACTTTAATAATAACTTCAAACGTAAACGTAACATCACGTCTGTAATCCTCGAAGAGGTAGGCAGAGGAATGTAGTCGCTCGCACGTTGCATCAGTTACGTTAACCACTATGGAATAGGTGGTGGGCTTATTGCCATACACCGGGTACATTTTGCAGACTCCGAGCCACCACTAGAAAATTTTAATTAGAAAAATTCAGTAGTGCCCGACTGGGAATTTGAACCCAGGACCTCAATCGGCAGTCGCGCTTGCAGCCAATACGATCAACGGGGCAGTCAAGTAACGTCAGTCTAAAATAACAATTATTGATCAATTTGAAATGTTGTAACTATCAATTATATTCAACATGGATAAGAGACCTACACAACTCAATATTCTCTAACGAACGCCTTCCAATATGCACTTAGCGATGTAGACTAAAGTCTGGATGTTTTCTGATTCTGCAAGGCGATTCGTGTCCAACAGTAGAATGATAAAAAGTGTTGATAAGAATGATAATGATAAAAGTGATAACAAAGAAACAGAGAGTCACGAAAGACGACATCAATACCTACCTATATACACTTAGGTGTCTTGTATTGCACTTTGACCAGGTGTATAGGTATCGCTCTGCCCCGGGTCGATGACAGTGGCAGTTGGGGCCACTTCGCTTTACGGCCACTCAATCGACGCGGTACAAATTACCGCGTGTAGCGTCGGTTAAATCTGTCTCTCGTCAACTACGAGACGAGTATCTAGATATTCGCACTCGGTGAATATATTCTTGCATTCATGGAATATATCATGGATGTAGAGTCATGTAGACTCTACATATAATCAAAAATAGTGAACGTGCGAAAAAGAATACTCATAGGGTCATATTGAATCTATATTCAAAGCTAGACGAAGATTGCTCGTAGAGCTACATTGACTACGTTAAAAGATATAGAAAGAGAATATTCATAGAGTCGTACGGATACCACATTCAATATTCTTTTATGTAACGAGAATTACGTATACAGGAAGCTCAGTGAAAGGTTCAAAATTAATTAAATTAAAATTTTCACGTTCTTGACTACTCATATAAATAAAAGCCGACGCACATAACGCCGATGCGCCGACGCACTGCCAGAATTGGCGACGTTTCAAGTCGCGACGCAATCATTTGGGACATGTATGTATGTAGGTAGGGATACCGCGAAACGCATTTTCGGAATGTGACGTCACAATTGTTGAACCAAACTCAATTGAACTTTAGAAAGCAAAACACATATTCAAGGTTTCTTTTTTCATTTCTTCGTAATGTTGAGTGTTTTCGAAAAGAAAAATAATAGATATAAGAGTCTTATAAGATAATCAATCCAGAATCATTACCGTTGTGATATGCGCATAATGACGCTTCAATTGAATGAAAGCGTTTGAATTCGCATCTCGACACATCGCTATAATGTGTGTCAACCTTAACACGCCAATAGGCTCACCACCTATTCCATAGTGGGACGTAAACGTAACTGGTGAAACATGGGAGTGTACTACACTCCTCTGTCTACCTCTTCGGGGATAACAGGCGTTATGTTACGTAACCTTAATACGTTTATAGAATATAAGCTTAAATCATCACCAGGCTCCAGCAATGTGATCTATACAAATATAAGAATAAAACTCAGTCCTATGGACATACATATGTATGTGTAATATCCTAGAAGTTTAGTATTCAGTCTCCCACGCCGGGGGTGTTGTGTTCAAATACTGGCACTTACTTCTTACTTCACAAAATTATAAAAAAAGATCAAATACTATTTCTTTAGGGCATGTGAAATTTCCTAATCCCCTCATGGCTAGAGTGGCAAATGTTGATAAGTGTTAATGATAATGAATCAACAAAATCTCTGAATATCGTTCATCCAGCAAAGATATGCACTGAACGACATTTTAAATCACCATTTTAAAAACCCGTCCAATTCCATCTCGGGCTGCACTTGGCCGATTTAAAGAGCGCATCAATTACAACGCCCGTAGGTTCGTATGCGATATAAAAGAAATATGTAAGAACGCGCACGTCACGTAATGAATGCAAATTCGTGCATACAGGTCCTTAAGCCTCCGCCCGATAGCCGTCGGACAGTTTCATTAGTCCGACCTCGCGGTGCGCGGGTCAATCATGCAGAAATGCATATAATTACCCCCTCTTAGGTATGTGTCGCACCGGCAGATGTTACTTATACGGCTGATAGATGGAACGTTACATCACGCCTGTAATCCACATAGCGATAGGCAGTGGGAGTGCAGTGTACTCCGACATTCCACCATGGAAAAAGCGGTGAGCGAGATAGATAATTCTTCATGATTTACACAATACATGATTTTGATGAATCCTTAAACAGTTCCGAGTATTTTGTGTTCAAAATGTTCTCAAAAACGTGTAAAGCCAGCCAACTCGCACTTGGTCAGCGTGGTAGACGTTGGTCTTCACTCTACTCATTCTTGACGATAATAATTAATTTTATTATTATTATTATTTTGTCCTCACGTCAGGTCCCTCACAGCCTAGGCAGAAAGCACCCAGTGTCAAATTATCAGCAGTCTGTGTAAATCAACCGCTAAACATCGACGCTTCCTATTTTATATTTTCGCTCGTAATCCCCACTCTGGGCATCAGTGCAAAATATCTCTCCCTAATACACACCTATATATTATATTCGGAAGTTACCGAAACTGTCGTGCATATGCAGTAAGTAATAAATCTAACAGAAGCACGCACAGGTCTGTAACGATACTGATATTCAGCACCTGATGTTTCCTGCCTACCCCGCGAGGGACTTGGCATAATGATATAATAATATCGTCGTATATTCCGCCTGCCTATCGTTGAACGTAAGACTCGTGCTTTATTGCGTGTAAAGATATTTTCTTACAAAAACTACGCATCACTCATTTCGTACGTTTCAACAAGATATACCATTTAAAAAACATTCGTACTCTTTTCTATACGAATGTTTATTTTTATTTCGCATAAATTATTTACTCTCAATTAATGTTCCTTGTGATATTGTAGTTGCATTTTGAACGTTAAGAAGGCAACATGCAAAAATTGATATTAAACCTGTATTTACTTATTTGTACATCGCGTTATACACCCTAGATGTCGCCACTTGGTTTTTGCTCGTAGCTTAAACATGGAATTGGGTTTTTTTCAATATGATTCCTTAATGATAACTCACTTGATCTGTTATTATTATTAAGTCTTAACTTGTTCGTACGTGTAACATGTCGAATCGTATGTGCATTATATTTACTGCCTCGTTGCTCTGGTTACAAGTGCGACCGCCGATCGACTCTTTGTAAATTCAAATCCTGAATCAACTTTATTTCATAATGGGACGTAAACGGAATTGGTGAAACTTGGATGTGCTCACTTAGCTGCTACCTGTAAGGGGATTACAGGCGTGATGTTACGTACTTGTCTTGTTGACTATGATGTATTTGAGTAGTACTTGTCTGTAGCTACCACAATAAAGAAAATTACATACGCCCATTCATTTAACAACAAGCACCATATGTATCTCTGAATTGGAAATAATTACGAGAGATAGATGCTCTCTGCCTGCGTCGTAAGAAACCTGTCGTGACGATATGATAATGAAATCCATATTGCTTGAATATTCCAAATCAATACAATAATGTATGTAGCAATTAGCTATGGGAGCTAGTCCGTAACTGAAACAAGGTGGGTTTTCGGTAGGTTTGATAACTGATAGATTGCGCGCACACGCAGCGTGCGGTAATAAGGCAACAATGGAATTGAATGCAGATGAGCGGAGCGGCGGCTGCGAGCGGAGAGTGGCCGATCGACGTTTGTATGCGATATCTAAGCGCACAATTGGACGCCGGTGCGGGCCTCGGCGCTAATGGCGCGCTATCGAGCCATCGCCCGCTTGAGGAGTGGCGACCGCCGCGCGCCGCGGACCACACCGCGCTCTCTGACTCAATAAATAAATAACATTCCTCCCGCTTAAGGACTCGCCACAAACACTCGTGTACTACACCGTGCTCATAATCGCGATCAAACCTATTATCGACCCATTTTTGAAAACGAATCTTTCCTCAGAAAAATGTCCCATTCTTGGTCACGGGTTTCTTCTCAGAACCGGAAGGATAAGACCAGTGCATCTTACTAGGCAAGTGCAGATTGGTACATAATCATTGGCAGACAATTCTAATCAATCTACCTAATACCTTATAGGTTTCTGGTTAGACGTGATCTGTACCGTTTTCCTGTTTGGGTATGAGTTGAATATGTGAGGAAAAGATACGAGAGTGTTCAACGAGTGATATATTACGTTGATATTATATTTTCTGTAGATACCTATAAATAAGATTGTATCGACTTTTATATGTAAATGTTTTTTAACAATATGACGGAAAAGGGACATCATTGTCGCTTGTTCCATAGTTGAGAATGTAATTAAATTCTGGAATAATTTAATGCTTATATATGTACTGATCGTGCAATCGCCTTTTACGTATGTACGGGCGTTTTACGAACGGCGCGACTTTGACCATTCATCAAGCGGTTTTTAGAGCTATCCGTGGCGGGTTCGACTGCGGCGATTCCAAAAATTTATCGCCACGTGATTGTGGTGCGCGCCCGTAATTATTTGCAACAAAAAGGCGACAGGATCGTAATAAGGACTGAAAGGACGCGCCGAGCGCGTCGCCGCCGTAAAAAGCGCAAAGAATACACCTCGATATGATCGCACAAAGACCGCTCCCGGATCCTACCTCAATGCTAATTTCCACTATCGCGCTCGCCCTCATTCATTTTCAATCGAAGCCAGCCAGCCTCCTCTTGCTTCTATTTTTTAAGATCACATTAAAGAATCGAATATGGTGGACGTGTTTTTTTTGTTTGTTCGCGGCCGGTGCGTGCGACGCGATTTATTTATTTGCGGGCTTTTTTAAAGCGACATTCCGGCCCGCTGTATACGTGTGTACCCCTCAATTGGCATTTCGGGCTAAGCGCGAGCCATACACACTACGCGGCTCCGACGGCTGTTTTAACGCTACTCCGACCCTCGCGCGCAACACACGGACGATACAAATAAATTATTAATCGTTTGTGCTGTCTCTTATAAATTAAAATCTGTCGGTTTTTTTGTTCTTACGGCGTCCGAGCGCGCCTTGGCTTAGTGTTTTTTGATCGTGTCGGGCTAAGCCGGCTGTCCTCGATTTTATTAAAATGCTCGAACGTCAGACGAGCAATTAAAACTGCGACACGAATTACATAGTACGGGAACAACTCGCGAGTTGACGATCGATGGCTCATTTAAAGTGTCGTGTGTCCTATATAACTAATGTACTTCTCTATTACTTGCTTATCTATTACAAAAAATCATATTCTATCAAAAAAAGAAGCTTCTAAAAAATATTTATATCAAAAAGTTGTGTTGAAAGGTAAAAAATAAAACATCGCGAATAGAAAACACAAATTGACGTTATCTTTGTACGTAAACGAAAAGGGAAAAATGAGAACGGGAAATCCATGAAAATTATCTAATTACGTGTGTGCAAGGAGAAAAATCGCAGGTTACTTTCGTAACCGTCCGGAAAATTACTGGCATAAATCACGCGCGCGCGCCCGGGATGATTTTCCATTCGCTATCTTTTGCCCCGGTATTATTTTGATTTATTTCGGGGCGTAATGAAAGCGTACGTCTCTTGTTGACGTGGAGGAAATCCACTGCTGGCTTTCATTATATAAAATTATGCTCCGCCATCATCGTGCTTATTTCCCGGCCTTGGATGTGTAAGAATTGTACACCCTGTATCAACATCCGGTTGTCGTTTAAAAAACCTCCCGGTAATACAGTCAATAGATACTTCTATTCAGCGCGCTACTACTAAGTTGCGGTCGCAGTGCACTTTACTACCTCACCGCGCTTGTAAAGGACACGGTGTTGAAAAAAAACACTGTATCGTTTATCTAGATGTTTTTTCACCAGCTCGTAAGCGCTAACGACGATGTATTACAGCTAAGTGGCAGTAGCAAGCGCGTCGGAATCATAAATTTAGCAATAAAGGGCAACGCATTACCGCAAATAGGTGTCGGGATGTACTCCGCAGTGGCGGCCGCGCGGCTGCGGCTGTGGCGCGCGTTACACCTCTATGAAACTATCTGGAATGTTCGTCGTACGGTTTATAACTGTTCGACATAGGTAGCTAAAAAATTATACTCATATCGTATGCGCTATGGGCTTGACTCTTTTGAGAGAAGACACGCATCGGATAGTTGACCGATAGAGGGATTTATGATGACGATGTTCCGATAGACGACCTTTCATATGTTATTATAGAAAATGTTGTAATGAAATTATTTCAACAAGCATTTATCATCGTTGTGCCACCTATAATATAATCCGCCTCTGATTACCTTCACTATCCACTCACTTGACAAAACCTTTAACTTCCTCACCACGCTGCTCCACTGTATATAACCAAGCAATATATTGCAGGCTTCTATGTAATATGTAAATATTCCTTATAATGCAATGTTACTTATAAACCTTATCAATTAAGGAACTATCGCAGACTCAAACGTATATAACCAAGCAATATATTGCAGGCTTCTATGTGATATGTAAATATTTCTTATAATGCAATGTTACTTATAAAACTTATCAATTAAGAAACTATCGCAGACTCAAACGTATGTACGTGATTTGATGTAACCATTAGTTGGAATTAAAAGAATTGACTTTGAAGCCGCTGATACAAGTTGACCTATGGAGGTCTGCGGTGCGACTCGTTGCATATAAGTGACGCATTCCGCGACAAACTCATTACATAGTGGTGCAATTTTATGGTTATTACCTGTTATTAATTAAGGTATGCGTGTGGAAAGATATGTACAAGAAGTGAGTCTGTTACGTAGGGATAGCAATTTCGGCACTTGAACCTCCCTGTTTACCCCGTATGAAAATTACCTTTTCAATGATGTTGCTTTTTGTATTGTGGTAGATGCAAAAAAACATAACCGATAATCTATTATTATTCTGTTTTGTAACATCTTTGTTTCTTCAATAGCCTGCTCAACTGATTCTCAGAATAGAGACCGTGTATCGGGACATTCTCTTCAATTATTCACAGCATACAATTTTTTATCAGTTATCTGTTAAATTAAAACTTTTTATACTAAGCTAGGAAGTAAATTCGATATTGATTTTTATGATTATATTTTTCTTGAATGGCACATACAACGCTATGACACCACAGCAATCAAGACTTTTTCATTTGTAATTATTTAATCTTCCATATACATATTATGGTAACCATCACATATATTAAACACCACTTTTATGTGAAAACAGATCACAAGACATATGCAGTAGATATAGCATTTTTTTTATTTGATTTAAAGATCTAATAAATTGGTCTGATTCGCAACGCGACTGGTTTATGTTATCTTATCAGCTAATTTTCATCGTTTGCCGTACGTACATAGGGCTCTCCGTAGCACGCCAGGTAAGTTTATTCATTGTGTTATATCTACTGATCTCGAGTGCAGCACAGTGAGTGGCGCGGTGAGTCGGCTCCATCTCTGTTAATTAGTTTTTTGTGTGCGGCCGCGCGGGGTGGGGCGGGCGACGCCATCAAATTACGATGAGTCGGCCTTTCAGCTACCGGCGCCGAACTGATAATAATTATACACTCGTTACTACCGTGCTGCGGCCGGCTCACCGATGCAACAGGAAAAATCGTTCGGACAAAGCGATCATGTGCATCTCAAATGGTGGTAGAAAGTCGATGAACTGTGCCGGCGATAAAAACTGTAGATAAAAGTGTAAACAACGCTCACTTAAATTACACAAAGAGCAAAAGCATAATAAAAAATATCGGATAGTCGATGAGTGGACTAATCTAATTCACTCGTCGATTTTTCTAACGGCGGTGCGCGGGTGCGCGCGGGGGCGGGGCGCGGGGGGTGCGCACGCGCGGGTGAGTGTCGACAATAAATTCCATCGATAAAATCGGCGATGTCGACGGCGCGCTCGGTAATTTCTTAACGACAGCGTAACCCGGTGGCGACGCGTGCGCGTACGCATTTTATTTCTCTCGCATCGAGAGCTCGTCTCGGAAATAATTGTTGAGTGGATACCCGCCGTAGATAGTAATCAAGTCGACTATTAAGCTGATCTTAATGTAACTTTTTGGGCAATGGCTTACATTTGAAGATCGAATCTCTGAACATCATCGGTTGGCGCTACACGTGTCGAGACAGCGACTCGAGATCGGAAGATATCAAAGAAATGTAGTAGGTACTCCATCTGAGTGGAATACATTTTGTGTAACTAGAAACGCACGTTCACGGTAAAGGCGTGTACCTACATTTCAAAATATAATCACGTGGACGTTTTAAATATTGACA
>DWTO01004293.1:0-11694 GCA_018244755.1 Jemadia pseudognetus
TCCGATCGTCAGTCGCACTTGCAACCAACATGACCAACGAGGCAGTCATATGTATAGTATTATTTCTATAAATTATTATGTTGTACTACTGTTTGACTGTTATTAAGTGCCAGAAATTGACATAATAAACATTAATAATACATGTTTTATTTTATTTAAATGCATGTTTCCGTAACATGTGTAAATACAAATTTTACCTCCTTTTACTTTGTCTATATATGTATAATTTAACTATCCCAAATGTCACATTGTCTCAAGAGCGTATTATTTGTAAATAAGCTTACAAAATTCTCTTTTTAGGTATTAATACGTACCACATGTTTATATAAACACAAGCAATGATTATTATAATACATCATCTATATTTATGTTTCAATTCTAATTTTAAAAAGTAACGCAAGTGAACGGCGCAACTGACTTTCACTGGAATGAGTTACGTTCCTTCAAAAAGTTAAAATAAAAAGGCAGCTCAACATTACACACAATGAGATGTTTAACTTGATTAAAGGTTTTCTCATTTAAAATTGTCTCGTCCCTTTTTGCAACTTCACGTTTCATCTTTTTTAAAGCGCGCTTTAAATTACAATGTTACGTAACGCGATGTGCAATACCTCGGTACCTGCGAGCTGGGCATGGCTCCCGCGAGTCGAGTATTAATCAGTCTTGCGCTTGTAATTTCATGCAGTGGTAATGTAATATTGTACAGATGTATTGTATGATATATTGCAGAATTTAATTTTGATAATGGGTTTTGGCTCTTATTAAAAACATAATTCATTTTTTGTTTTTTTTTTGTAACGATATGAAAGTTGGACAACTTACTAATTTTCCTATCCACTGTTTCATTTAGTTATCTTTTTGATGACCTCTTTATGAACTGTTAAATCACATTGTCTCAAAGATTCACATTGGTTTGTAACTAATTATGCTATTGTTATAAAATCTATTATATCAATACCATGCATGCATAAATAAAATATGTGACTGCTTATTAAATATGTCAAACTCAGTCCTTAGATATTAGATATTATTAAATGCAGGAAAACCTTAATGTTACATTTAAACTTATACATTCTAACAGGGTGATTCGTGGCCAACCGTGGTACAAGAAGAGCGATGATAAAAGGGAGATGATGAAATGCAAATTGTTCCACCACGAAAAATACCAAAGGTTCAAACCATAAGACCACCGCACGATTATCGCATGCTTCAATTCAATTCAAACCCATCTCAACCCGATCCCTAATGGAAATATACCCCAAATAAAACACGCCAAGCATTTTCAAGTGCGTTCGACGTCAAACGCATATGACGCACAAATTATGTGCGCGGTACGCAGATGGGAACTTGCCGAGATACGTCGCGCGCGGACCTCTCGTTAAATGTTCACATGCACTTGACGGCTGAACCAGGCTCAGGGCAGTTTTACTTTGACTAATTCCCTAACGACAGACCATTTGCATCCAACGCTTATTAATTTTATTACTCGCTAGCGAACTGTTTACTGGTTTAGTTAGCAATGTTGTGGATAAATACTATGGGCCGTGTAATGAACAAATGTTAATGGAATCCTGTAAAAAACAAATGTCGGTAGTTAGTTCGTCAAAAACCAATGGAGTATGAGAATTAAAGAAAAAACCGACTTCAGTTCATTTTCCGAATTAAAAAAAAAGAGAATTCAAAAATGAAAGAAGAAAAGAGAGTACTGGTTAGTTCATTTTAATGGCGTTTGTCTGTTATGAGTTTGATCATCATCACATCAGCCTTTAGCGGTCCACTGCTGGACATTGGCCTTTCCCAAGACGTGCTACAATACTCGGTCCACCGCAGACCTCATCCAGCCGCTACCACACGCGTTCTTAAGATCGTCGGTCCAACGGGTCGGGCGGTGCCCCACAAGATTATTGTTCAAGACAAGATTGATTTAGGACAAGACAAGACTTTCTAGACAGGCAAGGTACACGCCAAGCTGCACCTCGCTTTCCGTCAGATGAGATAGCAGTCAAACGCGATCCTATTATTAAAAACCCACTACGCATACCAGATCGTGGTGTCCATTCCAGAATCCATCAGCCACTTTAATGTGTTTATCCTTTGAGTTATGTTGGTTACTCTATTTCTCTGCCGGATTTCCTAGTTTCAATTCTTATTCCACTGAGTCATAGCTAAGAAAAAGAAAAAAGGAGATGTGTTTATATATGTGTAAATAATGTGTTCCCTTTTTCTCTCATTTAGCGTCAGTACTGACCTCAGTAACTGACTCGATGCAAAGCCGCCTCCACGTTAATTATGAAATCTCATTTGAGTGCGAGCCCACGTTTGAGTAATGGCTCCTGGAATGAGAAGTGTTCGAATATAAAAGTTTTATACATAACGAGCATGTACAAATTATGATGCAATTAAAATTAAGTTTAATGATGTCTTGAAAATATTCACATGTGAAACTTTCCTTTGCCGTTGTGAAAAATGAAAATTTCTTGACACAAAATGAGGACAGCTCCACGTTGTGTATGTTGTTTGAAGCGTAACTATGAGAGAATTATACTTGATACGTTTTACTTAAAAACTTAATTACCTCAATAATCGCCTCGTTAGGCTACTGATTGCAGCGCGACTGCTGACCCAGTGGACTTGGTTTGATCTCTAGGTCGGAGAAATGTTCTAGAAGTTCCCAGTAGTCGAAGTGTTACTATTACATGTTACTATTACATGATTAGACCTATAATATTAATGAATGTGAAAGAGTCGTGTGATGTCCGTGAATCTATTTCAATACATATACAGTGAATCGTTGATGTTCGGTCTATTTAAACACATATATTAATTTCTAAGCGTCTCATAGACAAATGAGACACATAAACGATACTCAGTAGCTGATCAGTAGCAATTAACACCTAGGTGAAAACTATGCACTCAAAAATCTCGTACACACTTTGACCATGGATATCGAGAATGGACGTTCCGAACGCTAAAAGTGGCAGCGGCGTTGAACTTCACGGCTGAGTGAGCACCGCCGGCAGCTAGCTGGTGACTTGTGGCGACGCGGCTCGTGCCTCGACAAATACATTTTTACGGATAGCGGGAGAATCGGCGCAGGAAATAAAATGGTCCAGTTTCGTGACGGAGAGCACGAATAAAATAAAAGCTGGATGAATAAAATAAAGTTAATTTTAATACTAATTATTCCATAATCAGAATTATACAGTTTGTCACAGTTAAGTCTTCAGTTAAGCTTCGAGTCTAAACATAAAACATTGCGTAGGTATTACTAAGACATCTGTGATGTTCGAAGTTACTTTGTCCTTAATTTCGAAAAATAGAAGTACACATAACTCGCTAATTAAAACTGTTCCTGCTTTATCGCCCTGCTCACGGAATGAATAGCTTTCTTTATAAATAATATATGACAATAGGCAGAAGAGGAAAGTATGTAAGCCCTTTTAAGGCAATCTATTCAATGCGGTATCTATCAGGAACGCAAATCCTCTTTCCATTGAGTTGTGTTTTGTCCCAAAAACATTATTTGATCGCAATAAAATAGGGGACAACGTCGACAATATTCTCAAAATAAACTCATAAGTTAGGTAAAGAGTTAAATATCACAATAGTTTTGCTTTTATATTACAAATGTTATAATGAAATGATATACTGAAAGTAGAAGATGCACATCTGGTCTGTAAAGATACAAATAATTGGCACTCGAGGCTCTCTGTCTCATCCGCAACGAATCTGGCGTGATGATATTAATAACAAATTATACTAGTATCACTCTTCCGGCCACACCATTGCAGCGCTGAAGTGAATAGAACTGAATTTAATATAAGTTCAGTACTACTTATATAGCATTTCACATTGTTTGAAAGGCGGTAAATTGATCGATGTACGATTTCCAGGAATTACGCCTGTATCTGAATGTCTATTACTCTCTACAACTATAGCTGATACTGCCTCGTTCGAGCTTGTTCGAGTGGGTACAAGCACGACTGCTGAACGAGTAGTGCTGGATTCAATTCCCGGGCCCGGGAAGATCGGTGTTTTCCAAGTATAATTTTTTGTTAACTTTTCTAATGGTGATTCGGAGTCTGATCTTCGGCAGTTGGTTGGCAAAACGCTCGACCCCTAACTCCATGACGGGACGTAAACGTAACTGGTGAAACGACAAAGTGTATTTCACTCCCCTGCCTCCCTCTTCGTGCATTACAGGAGTGATATTACGTTTTTACCTGTGTTTATCTTCCGCGTAACGGCAAATGATATATATGTATATCGTCAAAAGTGTATATATAAATCTTCAAAATTACCGATGCTTGTTAACATTCAAATCCCGGAGATCGATAATGGAGGCTGAAATTAAAGTCGCAAGGATCTCGCGTCTTTCATGTTAGACTGTATTTATAGATAGTATTTAGTACGTATACAAAAAAAAAACTTGCAAAACACGTATGCTCCGCTGGCCGGTGGGCGGGCAGCAGTAGGAGACCTGAGAAGGCGCATTATTTTGTACCTCAGACATATAACTTCCGTTGACTGCGGATCGCTTGGCGGCGTGATAGATGGCTTCTTTCAGCTGATTTTCTTTTCTTCGCTCTGAGATTTTTCAACTTAAACGATAAGGGTGCTCCACGATTTTATGCCTCGCTACCAAGTTAATGATTTATAGCTCGATATGTCCTTGGCTCAGGCTTCCCCGTATCGTCATGGAATTTATCGTATGGCTAACTATATGCACGATTTTCTTTTCAATTTTAAATCAGAATTTTCCTGTAGGTACTCCCAAATTTTAGTGAATTTTACATAGTTCAATCTGGATCAATTTCGATTGACAGGGAGTCAAAACAATAATTATACCGTAATCTCACAAGTAGCAAAGAGTTATCTTCCTATTAGAATTTAATATATATAATTGGTATTTACAAACAATTTCAGTATTTTAATATTGCAACTATTTTTATAGAATCATAAATGATATGTCTCTTATTGAGCTTACTTTAAGGTTAAACAAAATAAACAATAGATATTAATAGCAGATAGAAAAAATAACCCGTGGAAATAAGCTAGCTATTTTTAAATAAATAGTTTATTTTGTGACAGGCAAGTTTAATCCTCTGACAGTCGCAAAACTCCGACCAAAATAATTGTGGTTCCAATATTTATCATCTATAAATATTTACTATACACTCAGTACAATAAAATCCTAGCTACAATCCTTCTCAATAGTAAATCCGTTGGTATACGTTCTCCCTCAGGATTACCTGCGCTCCGTTGTAACACAATGTTATTTATAGTTGTCATAGTTAATCTTCGGGAAAATAAACGTAAGGACGTATGGGGGAAATTTTGAAATTTTTAGATTTGAAATAATAAAAGCGGAATAAAATAGATATGAAACATTTTCTTAATACACACAAACAAAAAAACATGCAGCATTTTTATTGAACGTGAGCTCAATAAATATACTAGCTAACAATATAACTTACGCTAATTCTGTCACTGTAATACCTACAAGAACACAAGTCTAGAAATCGATGTTTGAATTTGGAACTCAACAGGCATGTCCGACAACAGTGAACATTTTAGGCGGGCATAAATTTTAAAGCATCGAAATAACGCAATCGTGTCATTTATTGAGCCAATAAATAAAAATACGATGTGGGAATCTTGCTAAAATGTCCGTACTCAAATATATAGGGGTCGTATCACATTAATCTTTCCTTCATACGTACAATTGTTCACATTCCCTAAATGTTTCCGGACGTTCTGCGGTTGTATTGAAAGTGTCTATGTGATATGTAGTAACGGTGAGTTTTAAAGGTTGTTCCGTTCATTTGTTTCACAGGGTTAGACGGTTGCACGGGTCACATTTCAGCACCTTCTGCTATATATTCCAGCATATCATAACAATAAAGTTTTATAGGCATACACGCTTCGAAACAAAATGTTATTAATGTAATACTGTGCTACAGTTTTATCAAAGAGATAACAGATTACCAACATGTTTATCCATATGTTATGTAATATAATTGTAATTAATTATATTCTATATATCTGAATACATATTTCATTGAGAAAACGTACCTAATTGGCAACGATTAATTGAGGTGAATATTGCCATGTGGCAATATTCACCTCAATTAATCGTTGTACCTACATATGTAGGTACGTACATAAATAATGCCATTAGGTAGGTACGTACATAAGTAATGGCATTTACTACGCCCTTATATCCCTTGGTTTAAGTGTTACAAAAGAAATAAATAAATAACTAAATATGTAAAATGTTTAAATAGGTATCAAATACCAAGTGAAATCTCTAATATTTTATCATTTAATTTATTCGAAATTTTCGGTTTCATTGAGTATACTGGCCTATATTTATCTCCAGTCCAAATGGTAAGGTTAAGAAAAGAACAATTACAAAAATAATACTTGAACAAAATTCGTAGAAACTCAGATGCTATTACATAATATACATATTATGATAAGTAACAATGAACCACGTGTCACGCTAGTATCGGTGAAATATCAAAGTGTAGCAGATTTTCCATAGGTAACGAAAAACATTGTCAAAAAAAATCCGAATCGTTCTACAAAAATTGTAGTCATCACAACCTTTTGAACTCAGTCAGGGTTCGGGCACAAAAGTTCTACCCGCTGAGATCAACAATAGGTTCCGGAAAGATTAATCGTCCCAAGAAGCCCTTTAAGCTGGAAGAAACAATTTTTCATCTTTTTCAAAACGATGGTAAGAGTCGGACTGGTCGTATTAACACTCACAATGTAGATTCAAATCTAGTACTTGTGTGTATGAAAATGGGTTAGGCATGCCAGATATATGTATATATTCTCCATGTAGTTGTCAATTACACTATTTATAATTATAATGTAATATATGATACGTGTATATTATGATAATGACGGTATTTTAGAGGAAATAAAAAGAAATAAGTGAATGACTGATGAATGTAGACGAAGCACTTCAGGTCCGTCAGGTTAGAGACATTCAGCAATCAATGCAATCTGTCTACGCCCTAAGAAACCTGAATTGACGATATAATTTTAATAATAAGAGGGAACAAAATTAATCGTATAATAAAAATTTTGTATAGTAAAATAGTACACTGAATTTCTTCTTCACGCATATAACACGAAGGAATCAAGCCGTTTCCGATCCCATTAAGCACTTCTGGCAACAGCGGCCGCGCGGGATGTAAATAAGATAAAACCGTATAAGTGAGAGTTAGTTGCGGTCCGTGGCCTCCGTTCGCACTTTATTTTTATTGCTACACTACTTTACATAATTTGATTGTTGAAATATTTCCGTATAAAAAAATAATTATAACGATATGTACACACGTTTGACTTATATTGGACTGACTCGATTAGTCCTTAGTAAACCTGAATGCTGAATAAGTACATATCTGTAATAGTTCGTTATCGAACTGGTTATCATAATTTGGATATCACATCACACATCACATCACATCATCAGCCTATCTCAGTCCACTGCTGGACATAGGCCTCCCCCAAAGAGCGCCATCGCGCCCTGTCCTCGACTTGCCGCATCCAGTATCTGCCTGCGGCTTTTCGCAGATCGTCATCCCACCTAGCCGGAGGGCGTCCCGGAAATGTTCCCAGTGTATGGTAATAAGCAGTTAAAACAATTAGTACCTTTAACACTCTGAAGCAGCAACTAGTGTATGACCAGCTATGAATATGACACCAACTAATACTAACTGCATTTTGACATATACTGACTGGAGTTCTGGATGCTAACAGTTGTCTTAGGAATACGTTATAAAAGATATTAGAGATAACGGCCCTTTACTGCTACTTACACAATCTCTACTTTCGAATACATAGAAAATTTCAGTCTATTGGTCTTCCACGCACAGCCATAAAACTGGTTTTAAGTGTATAACATTAGAACAGAGTATTAGAAATTAATTAAGTTAACCATTCAATAGCGTCATTCTTCATAGGTACATACTATAAGAGTTCAAACGAACTACCGTAAAAAATATTTGCACCGGCAAAAAGCTACACGTGTCATTTAAAAAGTACTACGGGACACGCCCGTTTAAGACGTCGTTTTCCGATCTAATATTCATTTAGATAAGAGCCGGCGAGTTAATTTTAATGTTAATTTTCATCCGGTACCGTGTTAAATACACAAGCGATGAAACTTCTAACGATTCTTGTTATCACCAATCTGATCTCTATAATCAATAAGGCCGTCGAGTTGTAGGAGTCTGCGTTCCTATGGCAACGGGAGCTTCTCAGGGACGCGTCCCACTCGTGTTGAGGGATGAGGTACGCGGCCGGGTTTATATCTAGATTTGTAAGTTTCTCAGGCAAAATATTCATATAGAAATTACGAATAAAGTTATTACGCAGTCTTTGCTATGAGTCTATAAAATAAATAACTCAAGCGTGATTTCACACAGCGCGCGCTACTGTTTAGCATGAGTTAAGTCGTGTCGTTTAGTCGTGTCGTTTAGTCGTGTTGTTTAGTCGTGTCGTTTTGTCTTGTATTAAGATACCTTTAATGATGATATAGTGATGTAATCGTAGGCTATAAACGTGGCGGAATAGACGAATTAATTCCGTACGCTAACCTATTTGTAGGCTCGCGAGCGTGCTGTGTATTAGCTTAGCGATATTAGAGTTTTACTATCAATGTTCAGTTTTTCTCAGAGTACAGATTTTGAATCCTCAAAATGTTCCGTAACTAGAAATGTAAGTGCGAGGATTGAATAGAGAAATATGCAAGTGTATTCTAGTGATTTTATATTCTGCCTCCTACTCCGAGGGTCCTGGATTGAAGTCCTGATCGATAGATATTTCCAAAATAATGTGCGTTTTGAAGATTAAATATCACGTGGTTTGAGAGTGAAGGAAAACATTGTGAGGCAACATACACACTTAAATTTCTTCATAATGTTGTTTAAGGCTATCTATAGCTTTAATCCTTATGATTCCGAAAAATGGTTATGCTGAATAGTGGAGCAATAAAAAGATAAGAAATATATTCACTGGTCATTTGGTGAATATATTTAACAATGACCATTGAATCTGCGACCGCTTTCGGGAATTCATAAAAAGTAGTCGACGTCGTACAACTCCCACGTCTAAATGCATAAAATCGCTAGTAAAAGAACTATTATATTCTTGAACTTATTATCATACCTTGAGATTCATGAATAAGTACTACAAGCATTTCAACTTCTGTACCGCGGTCTCATTTTCAATTAACATTTTCATAGCATTACAGTAAAGAACACCAGAACACATTCACGTACTAAACGTTTGTACCAACCTTAACAATCTCGAAGCAGCCATCAAAAAATCTTATTAGTGAATATAAAAACATCGTTTCGGGCAACAAGGACGTTGCGAAATTACTAAGAAAGTTTCGTAAGCAACGTCTCGGTCTATGTAAGGAACAAATTCAGAAGCGCAACACAAAGAGACCGGTGACACAATGGATCAAGTTTACGAGTTCCCGTACAGATCGACGCTAATTGAAACGAAACGAGGAAGAAGTACGGGTTTTTTTCCTGCAAATGAAACCTAGCAACTGTAAAAGGGCCCACCCAGTGGTTAGAGGACGGTTGCCCCAACCGAATGAGCGATGCGTCGCTTTGGCGGATGGCTTTTTTGGCACTCTGCAAAAACCCATATACCCCGCTATGGTGATTCTATTCCTTGAAAAATGTTGCTACTGGAATTAATCAAGGAATGACCGTGACTAAATTAGGTAAATTAGACTAAAGGTCTCTATCCGTCTAAATCAACGCCAACTGCAGTTTGCACTCCGCTACGTAAACGCCTGTCGAAAATATTCACGATCATTGCCGTGCTTCGCAGGGCAGTTAAAGCCGTCGGTGCTAGATGATAAGTTGCATAACAGTGTTTACAACTCTCGCTGAAAAGGCGCTCTACTAAAGCACACTATTATCGTACTGGAGGAAACTCGACATTTTTCAGAGAAGAGAAAAAAGATTCAATGCCAGTAACGGAATGTTAATAGGTTCTATAATTCAACTATATTACAACTACTTCAACGGTTGTTTATATTTTTGTATTTTTTCATTTTATTTTATGTTATTTTAAATAATGTATATAATCAATTACCAGTTATCATTCATGGAAATATGTGTATTTAAAGTCTTGTATATATTTTTTAGTATGTACCGTGTATCATATATTATTATATGCATTTAGTAAAAAGCGGTTATTGTAATATTACAAACAGACAGTCCACGTTTTATTTATCTGTATAGATGTATAGATAAACTTTTATAAATGTATTCGTGCAATTCGTGCACATTCGTCCAATACTGTCTTGATTTAACCTAGATTGACTGGCGGCGGGAACATCTTTGATTTTTCATTTCGAATTTTTTATATAATTATAACATACATTTCGAATGTTTTTCGGTTCGTACCACGCGTTAGGTTGTTGGTAGGTAGGTAACTGTTAAGGTTAACTGAATAAATGATCAACAGCCATACCTCATCGGTGTTTTATCAATAAAGCATTCACATGTGTTTAGTAGTCATGAAAGAAGCTCGATCTAAAAGCGAATATCTTTTATGTGAGTTGAATACTACGTACTTTGAACCATGAAGTAATGTTAGTCGTTTCACTAGAAAGCATGTGATTTTGATTCTTGTGTGTGAGTTATAGAGAATAAATTCGCATACTCTACTCGCTCGGTGACATTCATCATTTTCACATGCTCCCGTTCGCAAGTGGCGAAAGTTGGCTGAAGTAGACTAGGAACAGGCCTCCGTACTTCAGTATATGCGTGTTCGCAATAAGAGATCCTCCGACCTAATTCTCTTTTACTGAAATGTGTATTTTACTACATTTTCAGCCATGCCTGCTGGTGCCACCAAGTCTCCCGCGTCAACATCAGTTCGATTCCGACTTCCTTTGTTCTCACTTTCACTAATCAATTTGTACTCTTTATTTGTGGGTTTTTCACCTCGCAAACAAATAATACAGAATCGACAGGTTTAAGATTTTTAGTACATTGGTAATTGCGTTCTGTACTTTATTCTGCGGCAAAATTATCTTAAAGATTTCATTTCATAGTTGCCGTGTTTCCGCATCTTATCGGATGCTGTTCCAAAGAAACTAATTGAAGAAAAAACATATCTACACCACATGGCTTCATATATCAGTTCTCTTCTTTACGCAACATTGGACAAACCTATTCCCTGGATTATGACTCAGTCACTCGTCTTGATAAGAGGTTTCGTGATCAATCGACTGAAGAACCAATCCGTCTTCGAGTTCAGGTAACATAAGTCCTGAGACCTACATTATCCTGATAACCATATTTTCTTATTTTATTGTAGATTGCGTTTGACATTTGTCCCTTTTTTCTTATGTACCTTTATTGCGATTTTCAACTACGACTTTGTAGAGATACCATTACAAAAAGCTTCTTGGGTAAGCTTTTAATACAGATATTTCAATTCTAAACGTAACTTCACGCCTGTAATCCCCGAAGCGGTAGGCAGAGGAGTGCAGAACACTCGGATCGGAACAGATCGGCAGTCGCACCTGCAACCAATACGACCAACGAGGCAGTCAATTCGGAGAATATTTCAATTCTATTTTTAATAACATTATATAAATAGCTAATGGATATTAGACTGCCTCGTTGACCGTGTTGGCTACGA
>DWTO01004294.1:0-11694 GCA_018244755.1 Jemadia pseudognetus
TACGTGCGAATGTTCGAGCGTTTTCGGTAACGGTTGTTTCGATGGTGGCGCACCCTAGTATCGAGTAGCGCCAACAAGTAGTGTTGTCAGTTGCATAGACACACAACATGTACTTTGCATCATTAATGTCATATCAGTCCTTGTGTATAAACAAAATAATCATGAGAACGTTCTTCTTAAAAGCTTAGATATTCTGTTTACAAACAGAACAAAATCGGCCATACATCAAAACTAAATGTGTGAAAAATGTTAACGTCATAACGAGTTCCCGTCTCGATTATTTATACTACAATCCAGTCGCGGGCAACAAAAAAGCCGAATCGACTTTTATCGATCATTTAGGCGAAGCGGCGCGCCCGAAATGGGTATTTAATGTGAAAAAATTATACAACTCTTTTTATTTTGAAGTTCTGGCTATGACTGTCTTAATTACCGGTTTACTATGATTTATTACATAATGCTGGAATAATTTTTAAGTCAGACCAATGACGTATGACTGGGCTCGGGAACAGGTCGGGACGCCGCCGGCGTTACGGAGTTGCTCAAGAAGTCGACATAGACTTCGTTTGTTTATTGTTACAGAGAAGACATGGCTTTGTTCGGCGATATTGACTTGTTGTGTATGTAGTACCTACCCCGTGGTGATTATTCATAATATTAAGTATTCTATTTGGTGTTGCTACTTTATGGATAAGAGAAAGGGTTTATCTAGGTAAGGGTAGTATTTCGTTGTTAAGATGCGTATTGATTTAAATAAAAACACTGCTTTTTTCTCATATACATATACTGTTCTAGTCTTATTCCAGACGTTCATTTAAATATAAACATAAGCATACAAACAAATCTTGTGTTTTATTTTACTTCACAGTATATTATAATGAGATTAAATAGGATTTAATATCCATTCAAGGTTCATTACCTACTGACGCTTTTTTATCCCTAGGACTAATTGGGACTGATTTACGTCTTGCGTTCTGTGCGTCGTATACCTATTGCACCTTGAATTAATCTTTAGTTCGAACTCAGGATTACTGTCAATATGACGTCTTAGATTTACTGTCAATAGGAGGGTACAAAGAAATAGTTTTGAATATATTATTATGAAATAAGAAGGAATTTAATATCCACAAAATGAACATAAATATATTAAATCTAAAATGTTTCTTTTCTAATTTACACTACAGTTTTCAAGTTCTTTCACCTAATACATTAGTTATTCGAATATAAATATGTAGTGCGAAGAGAAACGCATGTATATTAGTTTTAAAAAATATTTATTTTTGAAGTGGTAGTTCTATAATCTCGTAAGTGTATGGCGTAGGCGCATGCGATGCCTTTAACCTGGTTATAAATAACGTTATAATGACAAGGAATTACTGTGTTCACTACCACCCTACAAGATCAGGGTTGTCAGGTGTGCACGGAGCAGCATCGCAATACGAATATGACGAGGCAGGAGTCTGTGTCAGTGACTAGAGTGGTTTTCTGCTATAAACGTGTCTAATCACATTGTCAGGCTTCGGATAATCATGCCGTCAGTAGTTGTTCCTAAACGAATAATTTATTCCTTTATATTGTCGATGGATACAGAGACCGAGAGAGACCAAGACTTATCCATCTTGATCAAATAAGTGAGATATTGTCTGATGGGAGAAATTGAAGCGAAAAAGTGGGGTGCGTATACGAAGTGTGTTTTGAAAGTAGGTGAAGCTCGTCTTGTCAGTAATGCTAGGATATTTGGCACGGGATGTGGTATGACGAGAAAAAATTTAAACTGGGTATTAATTAAGCATAATACGGTTCATGTTATATTGTTCTTCAAAACGTGTTCAATCTATTTTTTTTTACTCTTTGTTCACTTAACGTTGAGTATGTGGTAAGGAACATTATGTATTCCTTTCTAGCAAGTCGAACCAAGCTTAAGACACGCTTGACTTAATCCGCCCTCCATGATAAACATCCAAACTTGGTTGAATTCTAATGAGTTTCGTCCTAATAGAGCGCTACAAAATCTTAATCATTTTGCTCTAAAGATCGGCGGAGCGCTGATTTGAATACTCTATTGTTGAAAATACAACTCCAGGCCAAGGAAAAACAATGTTTACCGGCAATCGGACAACCATCATACAACCTTATTAAATACATTTAACAACACTGAAATAATTATTTGTTTCTGTATTATTATTATTGTACTCATAATTATTCAGCGTTCGATGGGTTTTATGTTAGGACTCACTGCGTTATAAGTACGAGATATTTGTACCTATTGAAATACTATTTAAATAATATTAATAAAAGTAATCCAGATATGTATGATAGGGGGTCGAGGGCTTCGAAATCAGCGTGTTTGTATGAAAAAAAAGAATGAACGTAACATCACGCCTTTATCTCCACAAGTGGTATGCAGAAAAATGTAGTAGCTACACTCCCGTTTCAATTGTTATATTTTTTACGTCCCCGCTTAGAATAGGTAGTGAGCCTATGGACATACGACGGGCTCAAATCCAGACTGCCAGTTAGTTCTGGGTGTTTCACGCTAAAAACCCTTTATACAAATTATAAATACAAATCAAAACTTCGTGGCCAACAACGTCTACAAGCTTAGTAAATACACAATAATAATACTAGTGTATTAACTCAGCAACGCTATAATAAATAAGCTTTGTAAAAATTTGAACATGTTATTTTATTCTAAGTATCTAACCTACGTGATTACAGAACCTTGATATAACAAACTGTTCTCAATTCTCTTACACATCTCAGCAACGGATTATATTTTACGTATAGAAAATCGTCTAATATACTCTATATGTATGTTTTCTTAATGTTCCTATATTTTTTTTCGTTCGTCAAGAACACCATTGAGCCCTGCTTATATAAGTGTATCATTACGCTCATATACTGGAGAATATAGGCAATTATTTCTCAAGATAAATAACAGTTAAGGACCTGCCTATATTAAGCGGATGAACTCTATTGAAAAATCTTCAAGAATTTCGTTCTTCAATACGCTATTTAGTGCCTTATTTCTATCATTATGTACCAAAAATTCTACATGTATATGACTTAATCTATAAATTTAAACTGTGAAGATTATTTACCGTCAATATATTGAAGCCTGCGAGGTTCAGTATATTGATCAATGAAGAGGATCTTGCCTAAAAAGTTGCCCCTCTTTCCTTTGATGAGATAGGATCATTTAAGATAGAGTTGTCCGTAGCGAAACTTGTAGAACTTCAAGTATAATTCATGAATATTTATAAGCGAATCTCGATTTTAATGACTGAGTCAAGTGGAAGGTCGTGATCTGACGGCAAGCAAATATAATTAATTTTAATTATATTATTTTCTGTTATATAAACGACCTTGGTTTAAGTCGAACGCTACCTTCTTACAATTATAATGGATACAAAAGTATTCGTGTATTATTTCGTAAGTAATTAATGCTGTTAATATTATCATCTTATATAAATTATAATCTCATCATATTGTAACCATGTTGATTGACCACACAAAATATTTCAGGTTTGATTCCCGAGGTCAGACATCTCAATCAATGGTATTGCATGTGTGCGTTCGTATGGATACGTGTGCATATAATAATATACATAAATGATATATGTATAAAGCACCTACGAAGCTAGAGAGCCTAATGTGGGGATGTAAGCCGCATTGTCTAATTATTATGACTATTCATATCTATTAATTAATATAAACTGTTATAATAATAATATCTTGGAATATTTCCACGCGTGGTCATCTGATCCCACTAAAAGCGTCAAGAGCGCTTGTATCATGGTAACCAGATGGTTGATAATGTACATGCGAGTGAACTTATATATTATATGTACATATTTTTTTACACCCAGGCACAGTACAAACACTTGTGTTCATTATATATTTGTTCTGAATGGAAATCGAACCCTCGACGCCCTGCGCAACACTAGGTACACTGACCACTGCACCAACGTATGAGTTAGTCAGTCAGTAATTCCTTAATTGGTAGTCGTCAATCTATGAGAATGTTTCAGACAATAGCAGCTTGATATAACAATAGTAGGAGTAGGAACTAAATCAGACGTTGTCCAAAGCGACGCGTATTTATCCGCCCGTGGGAAGTAAGTAATAATTAAAAGTATAATTTAGTCTTATACACTTAGGAGCACGTGGACAGCGCTCACCAATAAATATAACCACGACGATGTAGGTAAAGATACAATTAAAAGATAGGAGCCACAATACGTATTTAAGCGCTCATTATGTAGACAACAATTGGCGATTGTTCGAGTGACGTCAGAGATCTCTTTGCCACACAAGTGGGGATTATTTATTGAAAGTGGACGGTTCATACAACGCTGAACAATGTTCTTGTAGGAACACGCGTCGTTAATTACAAACAAACAGGAGATGGTTATGACGGCCGTAACCCAGGAGCGGGGGTTACGGTTTTGCGTTCTGAGACCGCTTTCTGCAGTGCGCATTGTATGCTGAATTTATTGACGCTCTAAGTTTATACAAGTTCTGTACAATCAGATGAAGCAAAATACCGATATGGGACATTTTCGTGTCATTGATATATTTTATTATATTATTACCATTGTACCGTCATGACAAGTTCCATACGTGAAAGGCAGAGAATATTAAGGGCCAAACATCTTTAGTTTTACAGACGAGAGGTTATTTGTTCTTCTTTCTATTAAATACAATTTGTACTTTATATGACTGCCTCGTTAGTGGTGTTGGTTGTAAGGGCGACTGTCCATCGGGAGGTCCTGGGTTCAAATCGGTAAGTCTGTCAGTCGATCAGTCAAATCCCGGGTGGGGTATTAGTAGATTTTTCTAATTTAGATTTTCTAGTCGTTGCCCTGAGTCTGAATTTGTGTTCGGTGTATGGCAATAGGTTCGATCACCACCTATTCTATAGTGGGATGTAAACGTAACTGGCGAAACGTGGGAGTGTACTACACTCTTCTGCCTACCTCAACGGCGATTACAGCCGTGATGTTACGTTCTGTACATACACAATGCAGGTTTTATGAGTTTCTTGCTCTCTGTATTGTCGACATTTGGTCAAGATAGGTAAGTCTTGGAAGATATCGGTACCTGTATTCGCCAGGGTCATTTTATATAGGTATCTGCATATTTCATTATTCTTCTATCATTCTTTTCGCGTAACCAAACATTCGTAGCATGAATTTTATTTGCGCTAAATGTAAATAAAAGAATGTAAATATGGAACTTCGAAATTCATTTGCCAGTAGGTACGAAAAGATAAGCTTTTTTTTATTAAAGCAAAAAATCTAACTATCTAGGTTTTTATGGAAAAAAGACAGGCAGAGTTCAGAGACTAATAAAAATCAATGGTCTGTATAATAGACTAGTTTCGTTTAAATTAAACATTCGTTCGCTGGCTTTAAAAAAGTTTTCAACGTTACGAGAAACAAACAGTGAACGCCGCATTGAACATCGGGTGATATTGTAATTTGCCTTTAGACAACCTTTAATTAACATAATATTTCTAGAATTACTTAAAATGGTATTGATATTTTGAATAAATAAAAGTCTCTCAATTATAGGCTTAGGGCATATTCTTGGAATATCATATAGCCATGGATAGTTACATCATCACATAAATATAAAACCTATGTATTACTTTTAAATAACAATTGAAAGCTGAACATACTTTGATGTGACAAATGTTAGAAGCAAAATAAAATGCTCATTTAAACCCCAAGAGCTTATGTTAACGTATCACCAATAAGTTTTCATCTCACTATGGAACAGGTGGTGAGCCTATTTTCATACACCGGATACAAATTCAGATTCCGAGTTACTACTAAAGTAAAAAATTCAGCAGGACCCGACCGGGATTGGAACCCAGGACCCCTCAAGCGGCAGTAACACTTACCACCACTTTTTATTAGTGTGTATTAGTATTATATCACTATAAAATCGATTACAGCGAATGCTTAATATCTGTCGTCAATACTTCATTTGCATTAGCGGTACCTATTAACAGTCTGCTGTGGGTGGACGGTGAAAAATTACGACCGGTATTAAAATACATAACAGGAATTAATTACATCAACAGGTCATGGGACTGAAGTGTAGGTAATTTATAAAATTGTCATTCATCATTGAAGCGGTTGGCCAGGGAGACCGCGATTCGCTTACCACAACCAAGGAGGTCAAATACTGGCTGATGAGGGAGAAAGGAGTCTTCTAAAGCATCAGGTGTATGTAATAAGAATGCTGAATGTAGAAGAAGCTCGTCAAGTGTGTAAAACATAGAGTTTTACTCTCGATGGCTTCTGTTCATCCCGTAAGGAACCGAGTTTGAAGATATAATAAAAATATTGTTCATACTTCTCAGTAACACAGCTCCCGCTCAAAGAGCATTGTACCGGTGCTCCTGCGTCAGATGCAAGGGCTATTGTCGAACTACGCTATCGTTCTTTTGTATTGACGCTTGTAACATATTCCACATACCTACTAGTAGGGCTGTAAATTAGTTAACTACCTGAGTCCTTTCATGAGCAAAAATAATTGTGCTTGTTTCGTTGACTGGTTTCTTAGTAGCTTAAATATCGGAACGAAGCTTGTTTTATAGTTAGTCTGTGCACATCTAGCACTTATGTGGAAATCTGTACTTGATAAAGTTTTCAAGGTTGTTTTTTAACATATATATGTATAGACTTGCACAAAACCGTTGTAAATGAGTATGGGAGAAGCCGGCCTAATTTTCTTCTGGTTCCTAGTAGAGATTCGTTTCAGATAGTGGAATAATAAATAAGATAAAACTTATGATGATGCCTACTACAATTTATATAGATAAATATTCGAATTTTGATACAATTATTAGAAAGTAAATATTGTGTAAAGAATTGCATGCTTGGACAGCATGGAAAAATGTAGCATAACCTTATAATGAGAAGGCTATGCTTATTCCACTCTTGGAATAAGTATCATTATACGAGGAGACCCTTATTCCAAGAGTGGAGTGAGGAAGGGTAGGAAGAATGTGTTGGAAGAAGTGTTTGAAAAGTTTATTTACGCTTCTGCAATAATGTTCTCCAAATTTTCTAAAGCGGTTATGTATTTTATGTTATTAAATTATGTATTCTATGAACAATTGATACACTACCTAAGAGTAGTAACAGTTACAATTGACCTTTAAGGACTATCCTATAATGACACGTGTCTAAATCTTACTGCTGCCAGTAGTACACGAGGGAGTGCCTCGGAGCAACCTGTCTACACTGTGAGTGTCTCACCAAAAGCTCTACAGCTCTAGCTTACTGATCGCAATATTTATAGCAATAACGTCGACAAAATGAAATATTAATTAAGCTCTGAATGCAAAGAAAAATAGAACTTCAAAAATATCTTCTGAATCCTTTACAAACGTTTGTAGATTTTCCCGTACAGGTTAACGTTTGAAATATAAAGAAAGAGTATTAAATATTTTCTTAATTTGTACCCCTTCTAGTGTATAATATTAACTCCACTATTTCCACAGATGACTGTTTCATTTCTCTTGACAAAGGACATCGACATGTGGTGTCAGTCTCGACTCTATTTAAGAGTTCCCTTCACTGCCGAATAACCATTTAACCTTTACTCTCTAACCGATTACCTATCTTGAGTGTTTGTCTCACCTCTGCCAGGAGCGCCGTAAGCTATTGAACTTTCTTTCATTAAAAAATCAACCATTGCTTCAATTTGGAAAATTGGTCGAGCAACTGATTTATCTTTCTTCAGTAGGAGAGAGTCACAGACCAATGAGTATTTCAATTTTTATATTCATAGGGACAAATTGTGGCAATATATAATATGGAGATCCAAACGCTTTGTAGTGCATGGTTTAGGCCACACCATACTTGTATATTTAACTCATTTATTCGTAAGTACCTAGCTGTATAAAAGTCAAAATTTGTTAATACACCGAACATATAGATCGTTGGAAGTGTCTCGTAGTTACATGTTACTGCTAGTACGGATAACCGCTCCTTTTATTCGAGATGAGCTCCAGAATGCCGTCCCGATGAAGCAGTAGAGCTTAATATGGCTAACGATATGACTCGTGAAATAATTAAAACAGAAAATAGTTTGTAGTGGGTATATTCCAAGTTATAGTATTGAGAGCTATATTTTTTAACATGTATTAGAGTGACAAGTAGACATTACATTGCCATATAAAAAACAAACTGGTCAGAGGTTTGAAATTAGTTATGAACGAAATAGTCTACGAATATAAATAATCACGCACATTTAATGCATTTTCGAATTTTACGACAGTCTGTTTTCAAATATGATTAAAAGAGAAACGATTCGTAACTACGAGTATATAGATGTTTTTGTGGTTTTCTTTTTATAATTACTGTATGATATTATACATTCTAGGTACAAAGCCAGCACTCGATAGTTATAGCGACCGTTTAAGGAGAGAATTTCGCTTTACGCAGTAGACGCTACTGCCTTGTATAGACGTGGCGAACATTTTTCTGATTGACTAGCGATACTGATGGTCTGATAGCTTTTCTTAGAAATACGGCGCCGTTTCCTAGCCATGTTTACTAGTATACGCCTACATGTAGCCATTAAATTGCGTACTCGGCTCTCGCTTCACGTGAAATAGCTGTCTGTTAGAATATGTTTTTAGCAATGTACAGATACTTAATTATTTTAAGTTTATATTATGTAAGTAGCGATTATGCGTATGGGTTTCTGATATACGTTAGTTGATATATGGATGAAGTAACCTAACATCTTTGGTTTCAACGTTTGTTTGTCTGGTTTTATTTGTAAAATAAATTTTTTAAATATTTATTTAATACCTATATATTATCTGCCTACCCGGTAACGGACCTGGCGTGAGATATGTATGTATATAGGTAGCTGTATATTATATATGAATGTTTTACACTATTGTATATGACTCAAGTGATTGAGAGCATATACAATTCATTTGTTTTTACACAGTAACAAAAAGTCATCCATGCTGCAGAGATTTCAATTGAGGAAGTTATTAAATAGACACCATCGGCAAAAACATCATTCACATAGTCAATTAGGAGGATAATTGTTTTGTTAATGAGAATTTTTGTCTGCAAGTAAATTGTGGCGGAAAAACCTCGCGAGAGAACCGCGGAGCGTGAAGAGCGTACAAAGGCGTTCAGGAAATATGTAATGTGTTGACATGAACTGTTGTCGTTCGGTGCACAGTGCTCAATTATTTACGCTAATTACATTAGCCAGTGATCTAAGGACGTTTTAAATGTCCATATTAGAATATTTCTCAGTGTCTGGGTGGAATAAGCATACATTCACGTACCCTGTGCAGGGTGTTGTGAGAAGCGACTAAACCCGGCGCTGGCGGTTGGCGAATGGCGCGTTCTGCCCAGGGAGAGCTAAATGTCCTGGGCACTTATAGACAGCAGCTAGGAGATGCGAAAAATTGTGCTTTGCGATCCTCAACAATCATTCCTTCTACAACAATTAATGAAACTATGACTACAATTAAACCCGTTTGTTATTCATCTATTTAATCATCATTCTATACATATATTGACGCGGCAACTATGAGTTGCTAAGCATCCTTAAACACATGTTTTAAACTCCAATATAATCCAGACCACTCCTTCCAATTTGTTACACTGATAATTGTGTTCACTAGACAACATAACGAGATATTTTATATTGCTAAACTTTAGTGAGTGAATAAACATAACTTCACGCCTGTAATCCCCTAAGAGGTAGGCAGAGGAATGCATAACAGTCCCACGTGTCACCGGTTACGTTTACGTCCCACTATGGAATAGGTGGTGAGCCTATTGCCATGCATCGAGCACATATCCAGACTCCGAACCACCACTAGAAAATCTAAATTAGAAAATTTTGTAGTGTTCGTGAGTGAATACAGTTCGCAATATATTTGTTTTACGAACGATATTTGCTCGTAAGAGCATTTAATTGGTATGAGGAACACCCAAATGCGCTAATATTTCTTCCGCCTATGTTGCGGTGCCTCTGAAGATAATCCGCTATGAATAGGGTGACTATCTTCATAAAGATGTGCGCTACGCTATAATTCGCCATTTTCGCTAGTCCCGCAACTAGCGGTAGATTTGTTGAGGAAAACCGGATTGTTGTAATTTTCCCATATTAGTCATGGCGCGGTTATATAAGTATAAATCAAAAAGGTCAGACTAAGCAACAATGAAAAATATGTACAAAATTGAATCAGCTTGTTTTGATATGGAATTAATATTATTTGTTCTTGTTTATTAAATTAATTGCTTGTTGAATATAAAAAGAATTCTTACTTCAATTTGGCTATTTTAGTTTTCATTTTAATTGTCATTCTTGCTTGATTTTGCGTATATTGTATTTTAGCCCGTTAAAAGGCAAATGTCACCCTGCTTTAGGTGGCTCCCGTGTTCGCCGAGGTTTGTGGTCGTCGCTGTAATGGCATTCTATGTCCTGTGCAATTTGTGCAAACTCAGGCCATTTGCAACGGTGTTTTCAAAGTAACTATTTGTATGGGGATGTTGGTATGGGAAATTACTTGTAGTATAATTTAATTGTTTGTTTCAAAATAATCACTGTTCTATAACGATTCGGGAAATTATTTGAATATATCAGCATTTTATAATGCACTGGTAAGTTTTTATATAGATACCTACATACATATGTAATTTTGTAAAAAAATGTAGTTAGAATTATAATTGTGCGGTTATAATACCTACAAGTTTTGTTAATGTTCGCTTATACTTCTTCATTATTAAATAAAAATAATAACATTTTTCAAAATAAAAATAAATGAGTATACGAAATAAAATTGAGAGATTATGTGATCTTTCAATAGGTTTATGGAAATACAGGCAATCTACGAAAGTATCATAAAATCGTTTTCAGCATACGCATACGGTGAGATCAAGGATCAGTCCGCTCAGATGAATACAAATAACTATCTCATTACAGCGATCATTGTTGTAAAGAGCCACGGAATACAATAAAGACCTAAAAGATTTTTAAAAAGCCTCACCAAATAACATACATGACGAGAACAATGAACAAATTAGAACTACGTCATTTTGGTGGAGTTATATTTAACTCTCAATGCTATTTGCTACACCGTAATGTGCCTTAATATTATTAACAATACACACGAATTTTTAAATGGGTATTACATGAAAAAACTGGTTATTCATTTAAAATCACTTTAATTTATAGCACGTAATGTTAATAAGTGGGAGTGTGCTACACTCCTCTGCCTACCTCTTCGGGGATTACAGGCGTGAAGTTACGTTTACGTTTAGTTCGTAATGTTAATAAAACCTTATCAGATGTCTGTATAACGTTGGTTTAATTAGTGTCCAGATATCAACATCAACGTCTTGTGTGGCCAATGTATGAGATTTACCAACGAAATGGTAAAACGATACGGGCTCTCGATTGCTAAATGTGATGGAATGCGATTGCGACTGGACGTTAGTCAAAACAAAATTAGTCGTGTTATTGTTTGTTTACGATAGTTGTAACTGTAAATATGAATGTTACCAAGAAATTTAGCCGCAGGTGGAACCTGGATGCGATACGTCAAGGACACGGCGCGAACCTGGATATAGGAGCTCTGTCGTACGTTGCGCAGTGGAATGTGATAGATGATGATGATGACAATAATGATGATGA
>DWTO01004295.1:0-11693 GCA_018244755.1 Jemadia pseudognetus
ATCGGGATTTCCCTACTATATTTATAGTAGTCTCGCGTATTCGGTCGTTAATGTATATCATCAATCAAATTTTTGCTCTCTGAAAAATATATATGCCAGTAATCGTTTTTTGGACATTTTTATAGCAGTATCAGTGTAATTTTCAATTTGTGCTTACACTGTACATAACAGAAATTAATAATTTTTGTTCCAGTTACTTTTTTAGGGAGCATAACTGTAATTCTATTGTTTTTGTCTGAACTGCACACATACATGTCTCCGAACATATCTGAGGAATTATTTGTGGATACATCGAGAGGTCACAAACTACGAATAAATTTTGACATCTCATTACCTAGAATATCCTGCAGCTGTAAGTAATTTTAGTTCTGTTTCTACATTTTTTTATATTTAGTCCGACAAACAGTCCATCCGATAGTGTGTGGTCACTGTCAGAAGTGGTCCACATTTTGTAGGACAGCACTGTTTGTGCTTGTCTTGATATGACATGTTACATGTATGCATAATAGTGTGATCTGTATGCATATCTCATACTGTCGCTCTTACTGTGCACTTAATTGCATAAAGACTATATAAGAAATATCTCATATTATTAAAGTTAAAACTACTGTTGAATGTAGACCTGGTGTTAGACGCAATGGACTCATCAGGGGAGCAACACCTCCAAATGGACCACAACATACACAAAAGGAGATTAGACTTGAATGGTGTGCCTATTGAAGAACCAAAGAAACAAGAAATTGTTACATCAACTAAGGTATCTATATCTATCTAAAAACTTTTTTGCCATCATTATTATTGTATAATTACTGGATTTCTTGTAAGGTAGACAGAAAAGCCCTTGTGCCTGCCTCGTTAGTCGTGTTGGTTGTAAGTGTGACTGCCGATCAGGAGGTCCTGGGTTTGATTCCCAGGTTGGGCACAATAGAATTTTTCCAATTTGGATTTTCTAGTAGTGGCTCGGAGTCTGGACTTGTGCCTGGTGCATGGCAATAGGCTCACCACCTATTCCGTAATGGGACGAAATGTAACTGGTGAAACGTGGGAGTGTCCTACACTCTGCCTACCTTTACAGGGATAACAGGCATGATGTTATGTGTAGACAGAAAGCATGTAATGTCAAATAATATATTCTCGGATGAGAGGCTATTTGTTTTAAACAATGTTTTATGTGACATTGAGTTTATATAATTGTTCAAAATCAGCAAATTTTTCCGTCTGACAAAATTATACTCAGTTTTAAAAAGCAATATATTTTTTTATTAAGGAAAGTGAATATGTAAATAGTAAATTTGTAGTATTCTTTTTAAATAATAACAATATTAGTTAATATGGGTACCTGTTACCTGTACAGGTAACTGCTAATTTGTAGTCTCATCTCATTTTGCTGTTATATAATACACTTAAAAACCATAACAAATATGTTGTACAACAAATATTTTTCATGGCATCATTTGGTAATTACTGTTGCCTTTCAGCCAGCACAAAACACATCTGAAGTTGCCATACCTACTTGTGGCAGTTGTTATGGAGCGGCTTTCAATGAATCTCAGTGAGTGTTCTCAGAACAGGATATGGTAACATTTTACATAGGCACAGTATAAACACTAAAACATAAATAAGTTGTCATATTTAATGTGATATTATTTATTTTGTTCTTGTTTTTTAGCATCTGATGTCCATGCTATATATAGTTTTACTCTGATCCTTTCATCTATCTTGTTTAGTTTGGAAATAGCTGACTCGCTCTTTATGCTCTGCATTATAGTACAATACTTACTTGAAACTGTTACATTTAGATGCTGCAACACTTGTGAAGAGGTACAAGAGGCATATAGATTAAGGAGGTGGGCTCTTCCTGATCTGGCAACAATTGAACAATGCAAAGATGACAACTCCATAGAAAAAACCAATTTAGCTCTTAAGGAAGGCTGCCAAATATATGGATACATGGAAGTCAATCGAGTATGGATTGTTTTTTTTTTTTTAATGTTCATTATGTATGCACAAATCATGTAAAGTAATAATTACACCTGTAATCATAATAATTCATTATTTTACTATAGGTTGGAGGAAGTTTTCACATTGCACCAGGAAAAAGTTTCACTGTAAATCATGTCCACGTACATGATGTCCAGCCATATTCATCTTCAGTCTTCAACACCACACACATCATTAGCCACCTGTCATTTGGAAGTGACATTAAAACTGCGAGCACAGCTCCATTAGATGGAGTCATGGGACTGGCACAGGAAGGTAACCAGTAGTCAAATAACTTTTGCCATAATCATTGTTTTTTAGAAATAATGCTTTTGCTATGCATTCTGTGTTATGTTTTGTTTATAAGTGATTTTTTCAAATAATTTGTATTGATCAAAACTTTAAAACTGGGCATGTTACCAATGCCACAGAGACCATTAATAAATTTGTTTTGTATTGCAACCTTTGTTCAGTTCTTTAAGATAACTGCATATTATGCAATAAATAAGTAATTTTGTTTAATCCTTTTATTATAGACTTAAACAAGGAATTCACTTTTTGCCATTATATTAGATTTGCACTTTGCTTTAGAGGCGTGAAGTATACTTAAATATCCACAATTAAGTTACTAGATACACTTGAAATATGCCAGTTCTTTATTGTATACAAATGGTATATGGTAAACAAAAAAACATTAAACCTAACAGTTTTTTAATTTAGTGACGTAAACCTACAGTTTAATATATACAAAATGCACACTTGAACACTTCTCAACAGCGAATTCCAGTACCGATAGCCATAAAAGTACCGAATGTTCCACCGCCCTGAATCATAACTTTTCCCACAGAGTGTACCAATTCTCGACCTCTCGCTCCGTATCTGTAATGGAATTATACACATCTACGTTTTAAAACCAACTCCTATATTATACGAAGTTTATAAGTTTATATATATATATATATATATTTATAAGTTTAAAAAAGTAACCTTAGCGCCGTAAAGCCGCCGAATAATCCACCGCTGGCCATTCCAACACAAAATCCTATCATGAATCCCATTTTCATCTTATCAAAACATGTGGGACCTTGGCTCTGATAAACACCCCCTGGTACTGGCATTATTTTAGGCAATAATTAGTATTTCTTTATATTTTAATAGTATATAATAGTTTATTAACTCAACTAGCACCTAACACCTATAATGAAATGAAAATGTCAGTTCATATTTCGATGTAATACGGACAGAGTATATATGACGTTAGTTACTTTTTGCGTGACTATGATACCAGTTGCTGGCCAATTTAAAAATAAATAAATACTCAATTTTATTAATTGTTTGCTGTTATTGTCGATGTGTTATTCTTTAAACCTATTACACGAAATATAAATTCCGGTATTAAAAGACAGGTCCAAATGGCTTACGTTACGTAATTTAAAATAATGTCTAATATGAATGTTTGTAGTTCTGTATGCATCCTGAAAAAAAAATTTAAATTGCGCCTGTAATCCCCGGAGTGGTAGGCTGAGGAGTATAGTACATTTCTGCGGTTCACATATTACGTTTACGTACTACGCCACTAGTAAAAATTTCTACTAGAAAATCTAAGTAAGAAAAATCCAATAGTATCGGACTCAGAATTTGCATCCAGTCAGGTTCAGGTTTTTTAAAACTGTCTCATAAATTTTAATATAAGAAAATAACGTTTAACTTTGCCAAAACATTTAAATTTCAAATTGCTACCCGATTCAGATACATGCCCGTTTTGGCGTATAAGATTGTAACCACTAGATGTTGTAATCCTATTTGCGACTATGTATTGATCTACCGGTAAATTTCAATATTAGAATTACGAAGACATTTTGATGAGGTATAAAGTAAATTTCAGCTCAAAACAATTAGTAGGTAGGATATCGTAAGATTAAGTTAATATTAGATCACGCCTGTAACTCACGAAAAGTTCGGCAGAGGACTATAGTACACTAAAGATAAAATTAATACAATAAAATCTGTTTTATATAGATTTATAAGAGGCCACCCATAAAGGTTATACTTTTTTGAAAGATATTGTATTATTTGTCTATAACGATTATGGATTTATAGCATTAAAAAGCTAATACATACATGGTTTTTAAAAGTCACTACTACATCACACTATAGCAGTCAATTTTTTTTTTTTAAATTTTGCTTCATAACTTTTTAACAGAAGAATCAAAATGTTTTAACACTGTAAAAGCATATTTTGTCAAATCTAAGTGCAATATTCTATCACCTCATTGAATAATGATGTATTTTTACAGGTGCCGTAATGTTTCAGTACTACATAAAAATAGTTCCAACAATGTACATCAACTTAGACAAAACTGTACTGTACACAAATCAGTTTTCAGTAACACGACATCAGAAATCTGTTTCAAATGTTAATAGAGAGACAGGTATGCCTGGTGCCTTCTTCAGCTATGAACTCTCCCCCCTTATGGTGAAATACACAGAGAAAGAAAGGCAAGTATATGTATAGAAATCTTTATTTCACCTTCTATTATCTTTCAAAACATAGTTTATCACCAAAATGATTGTTTCAGGTCCATTGGCCACTTTGCCACCAATATTTGTGCAATCGTTGGTGGTGTTTTCACAGTAGCGGGCATCTTTGATACTCTCCTATATCACTCTCTTAATGCATTTCAAAATAAAGTTGTACTGGGCAAAGCGGGCTAACACTGAGTTTACTGAGTTTTCAGGAACATATTGAAGTCTGAAATATTACATTTAGCATATTTTTTACAAAACTCTATATCTGTGTTTTCTACCAAGGCCATTATTGGAACATAGTTTTCTTTTGTTGGATTGTACTGAGCTCTCCCCAATTTCTCCAGAAACATATGCCTTTGTTTCACTCTAAAATTCCTAGACAGGAGTACCTGTGGATACTTTAGTAACATTTTGTGTGGTATCTTCATTATATTATGTATATAGCTAAATCTTTGCTGTAATGATTTTTGATCTGTAAAGCAATATTGTGGTGATTAGTGATAAGTTTTATAGTAATATATCATCTAAGTATTATAACAAATTGTATAATTTAATTTTTCTCACTAAATTGTACATTTCCTAATACTAAACAAAACCTCTACAAAATTGGGTAAAATGTGAAACAAATTAATGTTTAGCCTGTGGTTTTGATTCATTAACACATGCCCGATTGACCAGTAGTCAGAGAACATCAACCTCTCAAGCTGAATCAAATGATCAAATTTGCCATTCAATGATGCAGACTTGAATTTATTAATGTGATATTAAAAGTTCTTTTATTTTTTAAGGTACTAAGTAATACTGTAGTTGGTTATTAAGACTTACTTAACATCCATAACTTTGGCACTTTCAAAAGCAACTCTTTCATTTCCCTGTCTTCGAATCCCATTTCCTCCTTGATCACAAAGGAATTAGTTTTTACATGTTGCAAACTATATGTAATTAATTTAGGTTGTTTACTAGCAATCGATCTGACTTCATTCCCATTCAATTTGAATACTTCTTGAAAGTATCCCAGCCTTCGATCAATTCTTGTTGTACTGATAACAAGTAATAAGATATGTTAATATGACTAACAGAGAACATGTTTTTAGAAATACATTATTCAATACAAATTCAATACCTCAACATCAGCCAGAAAGGGTTCTTCGTAATAATCTGTTTTATTTGTTCAAGGCTAAAACGTTTTGACTCCAAGTAATTGATACGCACTGTCATATCTTCAATGGGTTCACACAGTATCAAGGGATTTTTAGTAATAAAGCTACCTAACTTGTCATCTTCAACATAATTTTTAAGAAAAAAAATATGAGCTTTAATCTTGTCATCGAAATTTAACTTCAATATTTTTTCGGCTATGTGAGGTTTTTTCTCTATTTTGCTAAGATCCACGTTTAAATGAAGTAGACTTTGTAATGTCTCTGAACTGTTTACATAAGCAGCTATATTAAATGTCGGTGGAAAATACGGCGTCACAGAAGACAAATCCTCTATAGGTTTCCGTAGGACATCGTTCATTTCATTCTTAGCAAGGCTGGTTTCATTAGATAAACTGTTACTAATACATCGTTTTATTAGATTGAAATTAAATCGAATCTTTGATAACTGTGTAAGACTCATTATGTATATCTCATTGCTTTATATAATATTTAAATAGTCCATTGTACCTCAAAGTACACCACAAACACATAAAATCAGTACCTCAAAGTTACGATTTTAATAACCTTGTTGATATTCAGCTCATATCATAATAAGCAGTAAGCAAAGCACATCTCTGTAGTTAATGTGACATTGACAGCTTTTCACTGCCTTTTTTTACCCAATGTCTCGTGTGCTGGATAAAAGTATATTCAGCATTCTGTAACGTCCTAATATTCCGAAATAACATTTTAAAGATGTTTTTGTTTTTTTTTACTGTCTAATCTAAAATTGGTTCCTCATTCATTCTTTCGTTTAGACATTTTCAGAGATTTGGTAAAACTGTTTGTTTTAAACGGTCGTTATATTAGCTCTACGTGGAGTGACATAACTGATGGATATAAACGTGGTCAGAGAGTTGTGCTTTTGCTCAAGCAAGGCTGGTATTCCAACGTGACAATGACAGCTACTTAGAGTGTGAACGTCGCATTCATTTGATTCAGTCATCGGCCAATCATCTGTCATTAAGTTACATTCACTTTTCTGCCTTTCTGTGATTCGCTGCAGTGGTTCGAGTTTTTGAGGTAACGTGCAAATATTTTGATAAAATATTGATTTTATGTATTTCATGAACAATTGCCAACGTATTAAATATTTTAGATTAAGTCGAGTTGTACTGAAACCTGATTGACCCTTCACATTTCAACCAGTGCCATATGGGTGAAATTACAAAATTCTATAAATATTGTTTTAATTCTTAGCAATTGTTATTTAATCGTAAGTGATGAATAACTTTTTAAATTAGGAGCCTTTCAATATTGTTTGGCGTAAATATTAGGGTGATGAAAATGGTAACCTATTTACCTTAACATATCCATTAGTAATTCTCACGCAACAATGTTAAACTAAGTGTAAAGTCTTTGGGTAATCAACTAAAGTTTGATAATAAAATTATATTAACATTACAAAATTAATATCACGCCCGTAATCCTCGAAGAGGTAGGCAGAGGAGTGTAGTACACTCCCACATTTCACCAGTTATTCACAGTCACCAAGGGTTTTTGACGTTTACGTCCAACTATGGAATAGGTGGTGAGTTTATTGCCATAACCGGGAACATTTCCAGACTATGAGAAAATCTAAATTTTAAAAAAATTGTATTGCCTGATCTGTGAATTGAACCCAGGACCTCCTGTTCGACAGTCGTATTTGCAACTAACACGACCAACGAGCCAGTTAACAAAATGAATCAGTGAATATATATTTAAAAAATAACTTTTATAGATGAACTATAACTGCAAACAATTTTGGATGTTTATAGATGTTTTAAGTGATTCTATCACTTAATGTGCATGGTCAAGTAAAGAATTCTGAACTGATTTTGTTATTAAATACTTATTGATATTAATAATCAACAATTTTGTTATTGGACAAGGTGTGCCCATAACTCGATTTCGATAAAAAGTACCTTATGTTTATACTAATGTATAAACTGTAACCCTTCAAAGTTTCATCAAATTCCATCCAGTCGTTTTTCCATGAAGGAATAAAAGTTGACTGCCTCGTTGGTCGTGTTAGTTGCAAGTGTGATTGCCGATCAGGAGGTCCCGGGTTCGATTCCCAGGTCAAACACTACAAAATTTTCTAATTTAGTTTTTGTAGTAGTGGTTCGGAGTCTAGATATGTACCCGATGCATTGCAATAGGCTCACCACCTATTCCATAGTGGGACGTAAACATAACCGGTAAAATGTGAGTGTTTTGCATTCCTCTGCTTACCTCTTCGGGGATTACAGGCGTGAAGTTACATTACGAATAAAATGCTTTAAATACCTACCCATACAGGGCTGCCTCGCATTTAACTCACAAGCTTTCAACCTAAGTTGAACCCTATTATTTAATATGATTGATCACATGATCATTCATATTAAATAGGCTCAGATCTACATAGATTGTTAAAAGCTGTGGATTTTGTGAATAAATAATAAAAAATAGATCTGATCTTAATAACTTCTAACTCATAACTTCTTTATTTGTTAACCAATTTAAATGAAATTAACACTAAATGTTAAGTGAAGCCCAATCACAATATAATCCTGACAACTGAATTCTAATAAGATAAGCCCTATCTGAGATAAGCGTGCACAAACGGACAAAATGAAAAAACATTGTGTTGATTTCTCTTGTGTATGTAAAGGCCCCTATTATGCATTTTTAAATGTATTTGCTATGTACAGACAGTGATCAGTACAGTTTTATAATTTTATTATTGGATGTAGCTAAAAACTGCTACAATAGATATTGCTAATTTAGTTGTCGGAAAGGATTTTTCATTTTGATGTGGATTTGTAAATGTACCGCCGAATAGGTACTATTGTGTTGTATTCAGTCAAAGCCAATGGCGTGCAGAATTTCTTATATCATTTTGTGTATATATTATATGAATATGCAAGTTAAAGTAAAAAGTGCATTAAAATTTTGAACCCGGTGTGCATGTATGAAAACTGTGATGAATGTGGAAGAAGCATGACATGTTTGTAAGAAAAGTGTTATTTTTGATTACTCTGTGCTCTCTACCTTCCCCACAAAGGTCCTTACATGAGATGTGTATGTATGTAATTCGCTAATATTGTTAGATTCAGTTTAATATAGTTCCAAGTATTGTAATGATCATTTATACTATGAAACAAAAGAATGTTTTGAGGACCCCCATACATGTGTTAAAAAATATTATTTAACATGTTTTTTCTTCACAGAACTCATACAGCATCATGGATACGACAATGTCTGGATATGAGATAAGGAAGAAGTTCATTGACTTCTTTATTGATAAGGGTCATAAATATGTTCATTCATCGTCTACAATTCCGTTAGATGATCCAACCCTGCTATTTGCAAATGCAGGCATGAACCAATTTAAGCCAATCTTTTTGGGTTCTGTCGATCCTAGTTCTGATATGGCCCAATATGTGAGAGTTGTTAACACTCAGAAATGCATTAGAGCTGGAGGTAAACATAATGATTTAGATGATGTGGGCAAAGATGTCTACCACCATACATTTTTTGAAATGATGGGCAACTGGTCATTTGGAGATTACTTCAAAAAAGAAATTTGTTCTTGGGCTTGGGAACTTTTAACAGAAGTGTATAAGTTGCCAGGGGATAGACTGTATGTTAGTTACTTTGGTGGCGATGCTGCATCTGGGCTTGAGCCAGATTTAGAATGTAAAAGTATTTGGTTGAACTTAGGCATTCCGGAATCTCATATATTACCTGGAAGTATGAAAGACAATTTCTGGGAAATGGGAGAAACAGGACCATGTGGGCCGTGTTCAGAATTACATTACGATAGGATTGGAGGAAGGAATGCAGCTCATCTTGTCAATATGGACGATCCTGATGTCTTAGAAATTTGGAATCTTGTGTTCATACAATTTAATAGAGAAACAGATGGATCATTAAAGATGTTGCCTAAAAAGCATATTGATTGTGGCTTAGGCTTAGAGAGATTGGTTTCAGTGATACAAAATAAAAGAGCAAACTATGACACTGATTTCTTTATGCCCATATTTAAAGCAATTCAAGAAGGTACTAAAAGCAGGCCTTACACAGGTAAGGTTGGTGCAGATGACGTTGATGGGATCGATATGGCTTACCGTGTCTTAGCTGATCACGCCCGAACATTAACAATAGCTTTATCAGATGGTGGATACCCTGATAATACAGGCCGAGGCTATGTCCTAAGAAGAATTTTAAGAAGAGCAGTGCGTTATGCATCTGAGAAACTTAATGCTAAGCCAGGATTTTTTGGTACTTTAGTCTACACAGTAGTGGAATTACTCGGAAATGTATTTCCAGAGATTACAAAAGATCCAGAAACAATTATCCATATAATAAATCAAGAAGAAATTCAATTTCTCAAAACTCTTTCTCGTGGGCGAAATTTACTTAATAGAACAATAGAGAAACTTGGTGATACCAAAATTGTTCCTGGTGATGTTGCATGGCGAATGTATGACACATATGGTTTTCCGATAGATTTAACCCAATTAATGTGTGAAGAAAGAGGTCTTTCTATTGATATGGATGCATATGAAAAAGCTAAAAAAGAATCCCAGTTATGTTCCCAAGGAAAGTCTGCAGGTCAAGATGATCTATTGGCTTTAGATGTACATGCCATAAGTTACTTGCAAGATAATGGACTCCCTGCAACTGATGATTCACCAAAATACAATTATGTTCCTTCTTCAAATGACAAAGAAGCTGAGTATAGTTTTGCACCATGTAATGCTAAAATAATCGCTTTACGAAGAGATAAACAATTTGTTAATGAAGTTACATCTGGTCAAGAATGTGGTGTAATATTAGACAAAACAAATTTCTATGCGGAACAAGGTGGTCAAATATTTGATGAGGGATATATGGTGAAAGTTGATGATGACAGTGTGGAGTTTACAGTAAAAAATGTACAGGTCAAGGGTGGTTATATTTTACACACTGGTAAAGTGGAAGGAACATTAAAAGTAGGTGATTCAGTATCACTGCACATAGATATAGAAAGACGAAGACTTATTATGAATAACCACACAGGAACTCACATTTTAAATAATGTTTTAAGAAAGGTCCTTGGCAATGACTCTGATCAACGTGGGTCTCTTGTTATGCCAGATCGTCTTAGATTTGATTTTACCAACAAAGGCCCAATGACAATCAAACAAATAAAAGAAGCTGAGGATGAAATTAAAAATATAATTAACGACAATAAGCGTGTTTATGCTAAACATACGAGCTTGAATGATGCGAAAAAAATTAATGGGCTCAGGGCAATGTTTGATGAACATTATCCTGATCCAGTTCGGGTTGTATCTGTTGGAATACCAGTTGAAGAATTGGAAAAAAATCCAGACGGTCCTTCTGGATTCGAAACCTCCGTTGAGTTTTGTGGTGGCTCACATTTGCATCAAACTGGTCATATAGGAGAATATGTAATTGTAAGTGAAGAAGGAATTGCCAAGGGCATTCGAAGAATTGTAGCTTTGACTGGACCAGAAGCTGCAAAGGCTGTAAATAAATTGAGTATTTTGGAAAATACCGTTAACGATATCGCAAACTTTATTAAAGAGCAAGGAGATGGCATAAATCAGAAAGATACAGTTAAAAAAATTGTTGACCTCAATAATGAAATATCTCAAGCACAAATATCATACTGGAAGAAGGAGGAATTGAGAAATATGCTCAAGAATCTGAAAAAGCAACTTGATGATAAAGAACGAGCAGCGAAAGCTATGGTCATTACGCAAGTGACAGAAAAAGCTAAGGCGTTATGTCTCGAGGAAAAAGACTCACAGATAATTGTAGCGGAATTAAAAGCATTTGGAAATACCAAAGCTTTAGACGGAGCTTTAAAGCAAGTAAAGCAATCACTTCCGAATACGGCTGCAATGTTCTTTTCTATTGATGAAGACGCCCACAAAATATACTGTTTAGCTGCTGTTCCACCAGCACTTAATGGGAAAGGTTTGCTTGCATCTGAGTGGGTCCAGTCTG
>DWTO01004296.1:0-11691 GCA_018244755.1 Jemadia pseudognetus
CCCTAAAAATAGCCTGTTTCGCAACATTAATTAGCAATATTTTGTACTGTTTTGCCGGTAACGTTAATTAGCTTTTCTTATAAAAATCGTACTAATATCCTTATGCGTATCCTTAATAATTAATTGATAAGTGAATGATATGAATAGAATTTGTTATAAGTACAGAAAATTGTTACGTTAAAAATTTTATCTTATTAAGAAAATTGTGTCAACATTTTCTAGTTTTCTTGACATAAAAACCACTTAGTATTCCAGTTTCACTTGACACAGTTTTTTTGTCATAAATTGTCACACTTAATCAGCATATTCGTACTACTTCCACCGCGACCTATATATATTTATTTTTTTATACTCTCCGTGTTTCTCTTTTATTTTTAATTCAATTGTTATTTCAAATTGTTTGATTAAACTATGGGATATAAAGTTCACACATGAAGTACATATTATATAATATCAGCGTACACATTGGTGCTATGTTATTTTTTTACTTATAACATAATTGAATAGTATGCAGTTTTATAGCCTATAACATTATTATTAATAATATTATAGGCTACAGTACCTACGTCCTACATGCTGAAGGTGGAAAATAAATATGTATATATAGAATTTTTACATTTGAATAAATAATACTGCGATTATTAATAATTTAGATCTATTATGGTCGATAACTGTTATCTATCACAAATGTGTTTTGACATTAGCCAACACTATCAGAAACCGTCAATCCTTATTTACACCCATCAACGAAAACAAAACATCACGCCCACATTTTATTCAGTCAGAATATTTTCAACACAAGAATGTATGATTTTCTTTTTGTTTCAGGTGTACAGATATATTCATATATATATGTAAAAGTTTATTTTGATAACGTGCCTTATAAAATGCCTCCATTTTCCTAATATATTCTTACTAATTCATTTGAGTAATCCAGCCAAAAGCAAGTCCAAAGACGAGGTTATATTGGTCCATAACAATCTGTCCTTCAATGTTGGTTGAAGAAAAAACTGATGTGGATGAATTTATTCACGGAACACTTGGTAGAATATTATTAAAACGTCCGTTGCACCGGCCCAAAAGAACCTGTTTACATATTTTACAAAGGTTATCAAGGAAGGCTTTTGAACTTAACCGCAGACGATATTAAGCGCGCGAATGCACCTGAAAATGTCACGACTAGTATTGGATCTTACATTGTAAAGAGTTCCCGGTAGTGGCGTGGATGGTGTTGCCAGCAAAATGTCTGTGTGGGTGGGCAGTGGCTGCGCTGGCGGCGGCGGCGAGGTGCGCCCGCCGCCCGCCACCACCGCCACGGTCCTCTCAACGAACACCTCCATGGAATCCGGGATTGAGGCCGGGGTACTGCCAACAGTCACGGGATCGCTTGCCTCTGCACGGGATTCCCTGGGATCACTGTCGCGAGCCGTCGAGCCTCTGTACGACACTGACCACACAGACCTTGGCTCGGAGTTGGACGAGGCAGAAATTCGACGGGAGTTGATGCATGATGTAAATATTTTTTCTCCATTATATAGCAATAAATAATTTAGATTTTTTGCAATTATCTAGAAAATAACAATCTAGTTTATATAGATAATTGATAGTGTTTATATATTATGTTTATTTGTTACAGAAATGGCGCCTGCTATTTGATCGCGTAAGCTTCACTTTAAACAATGTTTTTTGGAGTATTCTTTAAAAATATACAAGGAGTTCTTGTTATAATGAATGTAATCGCCGCCAAAAATGTTAACATAAATTTAATTAGTTTTTATAGCACCACATATTTTTATAATAATTATACTACTTACATAATTATTATGTAAGTAGTTTTAATAATGTCTAATGACTTAAGCCTAAACGGAAATTCTTTATCTTTATAACGTAAAAAGTAAGTAGTAAAAACAAACCTTGTATACCTACAATGCACACAAAAAATCTTATAGTTTTAATGTTTTTTTTTGTTTTATTGAGTGACTGCAGTCACATAAAATGATGATGCCGAGGTGTGCTCGAGGCAACATTTTCAGCAAGACAGTACCGTTGAACCGCCGCATATTTCATAAAAATGTCATTTACGAGGTAGAAACGAATTTCAAGGAACACTTTTTTTTGTTTGTGTCTGATTAAAATGTACAGAAGCGGAGAACAAAAAGTTTTATATGCAGATAAAGAGTGTCGGTAGCGCCGCGGATCAAACGATGTTTTGTCACGTAGCCAACATTGAGATAATATAACTCCGCAGATAGGGGCGCTTAATATTTTTTGTCCTCTTCTTTTTGGAAATGGTCGAAATTACTACAAACATTATTATACACACATAATGCGAAGTCTCGGAATTGTTGGTGATTATGACGTATTGGGTGCTGCGTTGAAATCTCAATTTGATGTTTTTGTGCGTGACTGTATCGCCATTGGAGGTGTGAATTATATATTAATGACTGTTTATGTTTGTTGGCAGTTCGATCCAGAGGGTTTCGGTGAGATCCCTTGGCCAGATTTCTTGCAGACCCTTCACAACCCAGATTTTATAGCCCAGGTGCCACCACACAAACGTGAGGTACATACACATCATGTTTGTTAGAAAACGGCGTATTTTTCATTTTTTTTTACTTAGATCACGTTTATATGTACCATAGTCACATCGCTCGAAACTAACGATAACTTTATATATGTAAAATGACAAAACACGAATTTTCAAAGGCGGGGACATTCAGTATTCCTTAAAGTTGCTGCCAGAACTTATAGACTAATTTCTTGTATTATAAAATAACATTGATTAACGAATACTACAACGCCTAATATTTAACATGCGATGAAATGTCCTTTGTTCTAGATTCTTCTAGATAAAGCTCGAAGCGCAACCAGCGACGCCATAACATTCCAAGAGTTCGTTAATGTGGTGAGTACTAATATCATTATCTAGCTCCAGTGGTCTGCAATTATTATAAAATTGAGGGGATTATTCGTGGTTTTCTTGAAAAGCGGCGACTGGTATAAAAACATAATTGTCTCCGCCTGTATGTCAATGGATTCGCCCTTGCCGAAAAATAATTTTGCTGGGAATGTAATAAAATAATGATCTCCTGTTGTCAGAATACAAAAAACATAGGTAATATGTAATAAGAAAACCATCCGTAGAGATCCAATCCGTAGAATTAATTACGCACACTGCAGATGTTTTATTCCTATTTATAATATATTCAGTTATCAGTACTTATTGAAGAGCAATCGAATTCAATATCGTAATAATAAGAATACGTTCCTTGCCCTTATTATGACGTCATTGGGAAAATGAAAATATTTTGTTCAGCGCGAAGGCACTACGTCGGACATTGCAGTTTTTATTGTACTAGCATTATTTTAACTTAGTTATTCAAGGTACATAAACGTGTTCGAAATACATATGTGCCGGCGGTGTCCTTTGTCGTGCACACGGTTAGGTGCAGCTAATAATATAATTCCGTAGCGCCGCCCGTCTCCCACAATACAAGACAACTAAATTAAGATGCAACGCCGATTACGCTCGCCCCGCGCGCGTCTTCCAATCACTCGAGTCCCAACAGCCGATTTAATATAAATAAAAGTTTCGCCTCAAAATCGTTACGGTCATTCGAACGTAAACGTAAAAGTTAGGTTCAATAAAACCGTCCACCGAAAGGACCCACATCCTTATCTGGTCCTTACTGTCGTGCCTCGAAATACGATAAGGTCCGGCACGATTTATTAGGTGGACATTTATTTTTGTAACGTAAAATATATTATCTTAAATGCGTATTAACACTGAGCACTGTCGTTTATTATTTAGTATTTTGATAGCGACACATTTGTTTATTTTAAATGTTGTGCGTTTGCAAATAACGTTTTAAAACTTTCTTAGCGAGTAAAAAGTATTTAATGATTATATTTTAGATAACATATAGGTACTTATACTATTTTAGATAAGTTTTTTAAAGTGAACCAAACTATTTTAAGAAATGAACTAAAATAGTTATGTATGTACATCAACATTTAAGGTAACGTACAATTGCACTTGAATTTGTTACAATTATAACTTTTTAATATCTAGTATATACATACTTATATAACATACGTAAGATTTAAACTTACGTAAGTTTTATAACATAAGTCTATAAGTTTTATAACTTGTATAAGTTGTATAACCTACGTAAGTTTTATAACCTACATATAACGTACGTAAATTTTATATAAAATAGCTCTTTTTTATTTTTTGAAATAGAAATAATTGGTATGTTGTTTTATCAATAGCCATGCCATATATAACTCATTATAAAAGAACAATGGTTATTATGATTAATTTGATTTGTTATCTTATTCTAATGAAGACTCAATTTGGAATGAGCATACCGTACAATATCTAACTCATAATAAATTCAAGATACGAACTGAAAAAACAAGTCTTGCGATTTCATTAACGAAATAAAATATATGCACTAATGAGATATAAAAGCTCTTTTAAAATTTACGAGGTGTTTTAAAATAATTAGACGATCTGATTAGCCCGTATACATACATCACTTTAATGTCAAACACAAGTTTACCTTCAATTAATTAAGCCCGCGAGGTATATTTCCACATATTTGCATAAGGGAATCTTAAGAAGCGCTTAATTATGTCGCTTTTAACTGTGGTGTGTGATTCATCACCCATTTTGTGTGTCGCCTTCTAGAATGGAATTATTAAAATGATAAAAGTTTTAAAATTCAAGTAAATTAATAGTATTTTTAATTAAAAAACTAAGGTACCATGACGTGAATCTACGTTGTAACATAAATATTTTATTTCACGATGATTAATACGTAGAGTTTAATCAAGCAAATTTACACTACAAGCTCGCACGACAGATCAATGACGTTCCAACTTTGGACGTATGCTTGTCACAATATGGCTCCCAAAATATCGAGCTTTGGTACATGTAGTATCTTCAAAAATATTAAACAGTTATAACATGATATAAAATAATCGAAATGAAGCCTTTTTGTTATGTTTTTATTTACATGTAAGTATATATACGTACATAGACGTATGTATATTTGAATATCATAATCTAAGCATAACGACGATAGCAGGCGTCCGCACAGGCCTTTGTCACGAGCGCGCCGGTATATTCTTTTCTCGAAAAATGTTTCGCGTACAATTGTATAGATAGCCGTAAATCAAAATTAAGTTCGATGTATAAAGAGACAACAACGGACAGTGTAGGGTCGTGGGTGTTCATGATGCGGCATTCTTATGCTAATCCGGGCGAACCACATTCGAACGGGGTGGGCCAAATTGTTATTTATATTGTCACCTCATGCTTTTTTGTTCAAACTTACCAAAACTCTCCGGATAAATTACAAAATGACCGCGTTGCTGTAGTCAGACGTGTATAGGTGTATCAAATTCTCGACTGTCATAATATTGTTCGGGACAGAGTTCGTAGCCTACAGAAATACTTTACGGACAATAAGACAAGATGCTTTCCATTATTATCATAGAAATAAAGTAGAAGAGAAAATATGGCAATTGTAATTTTCTTAAAACGTACATGATGGGGGCTGAAAACTGAAAGATTAATTTCTGATAACGACACTACAATTCGTCGCAAATGAAATATGTAGGTATATCCTAGGTATAGGTAGGTATAACCTATCGATGTTTATCAAAAAGCGATGTTTTTATTATACTTATAAATAATACATACTTTCTTTATATAATTGTTATAAAGAAAATGATTGATGCTTAGACGATGACTCAAATTGTAGCTCTTAGGGAAATTGTAGGTACCTGCTCAGTTCAGGGAAGCAATTTCCTGTCAGGAAATTAGTTCAGTCCATTACGGTTTTCTTAGCGCGAAATGGTCATCGACTTTAATTGTTGCACGTAATATTATAATGAACGGTTCCTAAATGACTCTGAAATTCTATTGTACCATTTCGTTTAAGTAAATACTATTTATTGGGATTTAAGGTTTTTGTGTGATTAGTTTTATTATAGTAGGTATGTGTTTTTGTGCGTGCAAATATTATGTTGAAGGGCGAAATGGTGTTCTAAACAAAAATTACTTTCAAAAGTTCCCCTTACGGGGACACATTAACACATACATACTTGTCTGTATGTCCGTTGGGCCTGGAATGGCAGCAGCCGAGTATTACCTGTCCCGCGGTACAAAAAACTTTTGTACGTCGCCGCTGACCCCTAATCAATTTATGAGGCGCTAACTGGAACATGGAAAATGTATTAAAGCCCGCTGTGGGAACAGACACACACCTCATAAGGATTTCGGCGTACATAATAACTTTATAATTTTAATAAAACTTGTTAAGTGGAATAAACATTGGATGAGTTTATGTACAAGTTACAGTTTATGTACAAGTTGAAAGTTCATTTCAGTATTTAAGCGAAACATATATTTCACTTGCAATTATTAATACGAAAATAATGACTAAATTAATAAACCTTAGTTAATTCATTAATTTCAACTTCATGCGCGTCGATGCATTATACAAAAATTAAATAAGGTATCAGGACGTTCTTTTCAAATTTAACGAAATATTTTAACTTTTTTCAACGATATTATATACTCATTTAGTAAAATTTTATTCAAATAATAAATGCTGCAGCGATCCATGTTAATTCTATTACATACACAATAAATAATTTTCTGTGAAATTTGTGTAGGTACATATTAATATTTTACGGTGCGGTCCAAGTCCACATGAAAAAAGCAAAAACAATTACTTAATAAAATACACCTCAATCAAAATTAATTGCTTTACGCATTAATCTCTTTATCTTTCCTCTGCTACAAAACAACGTGTCCATTCTCTGAGGTAATGGAAGCAATCATTCCAGATAAGATACTCTAATGTGAGAAAAGGTGGACGTTCGGCTCGGATCGTTAATTTAATTTGAAATAATAAAAGTTATATCCATCATTTATCACTTTCGACAAATTTATTTTTAAATGCCCACTACGACGTCCTTCGTATCTTTGACTGGCCAGTGATGTGGGAGCAAAAAGAGAAAAAGTTGCGTTATAAATAGACGTAGGCGTGCCGCTGTCGGCGAGGCGTCAAGCCGTCGTTAATACGAGGTGGCGAAGACGTCGCCGGCGCTGACGCCAGCGCACATAACACGTGTATGCGGTATCAGCAGGTAAATGCTTCTTGTACAGTCACGAACACTGTTAACGTTGGGGAACATAGTACGCACCGTTCGAATTGAAACCTTCCTAAAACTTAACCGAAATCGTAAATTATAAAATAAAATTGATGTAACCCTCAATTTGAAGTACCTAATTCGTTAGCAGGTCCTGTCGCGGCGCATTCCTCCGTCGAGTAGGTTTTCGTGTTCGCTCGGTCTGTCCGTCCGTAACTCACGTGGTATCGGTGCCATCTAAATTGAGATTTTATTGACGATTACTGTTCTAGCGGCGATATCGTTGCGATCTTGGCGCCCGGCCGAACCTCAGAGCGTCGCTCGCGCCGATGCATTATTGATGTTCCGATCTCATCACGAAAACAAATTTTGTCATACGAACATCGGTCTACATCAGTTTATGTACTAAGTCTATGTAATAATTCAATTAGTTTTGTTCACTGCCTCAGTCTGCAGCAGTCTGTAAGTACCGTCTACGAAACATAAACGACGACAATATTTTTTTGTTTAATTACGTTGTCATAATATTCTTTCAGATAAGTATTCGTCGACATTAATCCGGGCATCAATTTCTCTATATCACCTATTGTTTACTGGAGACAATGCGAGACATTCAAAATGTCCAGACACTCGTGATTTGTTTTTTTCTCTTATATTGTTTGCGACTTAAATCGTATGTGTAGTATAATGATTATTAGTGAGCCAAATTATACAGGGTCAAAGTTATAACAAAAAAATATGCCACATTTTATAATCAGTGACACTTGCTCGTACACATAAATTGTGTCAGATACAAATAGATAGTCGTAGTTACTAGTTATTCGTATCCATAGAACTACAAAGAGAGTCGCATCTGAATATGTATGCGTTTAGTATATTTGGGGAACAAACAAAAAAGACCGCATCCCTTAGGGTAATGAACCTGGGAGGGACAAATGATGATGGCCTCCGGAGGTGTCCGTGGCGAATCGTCCGCGGGGGTTGACGGTTCGTGTAATCCTAACGATTTTTTCGAAGACCACACCGCGGCAAAACAGTAATTTCACGCGCGGCGTGTTCACACGCACCTGTGCCCTTTGGCCGTGTTTATTTACTCACCGTCGTGTTTACCTGTGCCAGCCCTTACCGTGGCTGGCGCCGTCATATACATCTTTAACTTGCGACTCCTAAGCAAGGCTTTGTGTTGTAAAAGTTGCAGTCCAACTGATGTTGTGAGATTATTTGCTGCATTTTATTGGCTGAAATGAAGAATCAGAAAAGCTATATGATTCTTGAAGTGTGAAACGTGCGCGCTGCCCACTGAGAGCGCTCTTTTACTATGAACACAAAGTGTCTTCCAACCCCTCCGCCTCACCCAAATCTACCCACATTATTAAAACCATTCCAACCACAGGTACATCTCAAGATCCACAGACACGATTTGAACCCTGAATTTTCTAGGAATAAAAATGTATGGTACTAAATCCTAAAACGTAAATGAATTGTACTAAATCATAAAATAAAATAGCAAAATAAAATTTAAAATCTAAACAAATCCCTATCATGTCTGCCGAAAAAACGATTATGATATGTTTAAAAAATTGCGAAGCGTTTAAAAACAAGTGCAATAACTTAGGTAACTAATATTTTGCGAATCTTGAATGAACGGTGCATGAAAGCTTAAATGTAACGTGTAAGGCGTGCCGTGATAAGCAAAACAAAGCCAAGTCACGGAAGTTCATTAGATCGCGGATAGATAAGTATAAATACATGACCAGTCCATACATTGTTGTGTCGGTCCATGAACTTTCGCGAATGTAATGTGGAGGTGTCGATCGTAAAGATTCCAAAACGGGCCCCCATATGATGATGGCGGCGGGTGACATCACCCCGTTAACGGCAGTAGGTGAACGTTGCAAATAGGACCGTTGCTCAGCCTCGTCCGAGGACAAGTGGCATTTAAATAAGAAATTTCAATCGAAAAAGGACAATAAAACAATTGGACAACTGAGAACGAACCGTCCACGGAATGCCGCTCTCTATATTTAGCGGGCTCGTTTGCGGTGTGTCGAAATGAATAATATTATATGAGAAAACAGAAGTTGAGCGGCGCGTATAAATTAGCAGATAATCGACCGACATCGCGCGATGCCCACGCGCACGCGACTCGCCCGCGCCGCCGTCGCTTGTTCTCCGATAGCTGATTTACTGCGCCGCGTCTGCTCTTCTCGCGTCGAGCACGTGTCTACCAAACCTATTTGCTATCTGCCCGTACTTGTAACCGATACAAACAAACGTGAGCCGTCAAAGTCGAACATCAAGCGGCGCTCGGGCCGGTGCGGTGCCATTTACTGACGGTTATTTACAATTCTGTATCTTGTACGTTGTCGGTGGCGACCGCGCCCGGAATTGCCCGTGAAATCGTTTACGGGCCCGATAAAGAGATAAGACAAGGGCGATGCCAGACGCGTCCAGGGCTAAATATTTACAGTGAGACTGTAAGGAAACATAAATAGTGTACGTCCGACAGCATTCGTTACTGCCGTTAATTGGATTCGTCATACCGCCTCGGGCGTTATTCCGTGCCGACAACGACATCACAAGACAAGCTTACGAATCTTTCAAAGCACTTGTTAACACTTGTTATCATTTAATAAAGCATACTTACCGTCATGGCCCTGAGTTTATTATTGTTTTTAAAAAATGGATTCTTAGCGGAGAGTCAATTCCAACAGAAGGGTTATGCAGAATTTATGTATCTCTATTTTCATAAAGATAAAAACGGCAATGTATTAGAGTTAATACATAAAGTAATAAATACGTAAAGAAAAAGGAATAGAAATAGAATAACAGAAATAAAATAGCACATACAATGAAATATAACAAAGAATGTATATAATTATTCCCTAAGCAAAATTGCTCCGAAGCGCACATCACCATACGTACTTACTCACTGTAATGTAGGATAAACGCCCCTAATGCCAATGCTAATATGTATTTGACGTCCAGATAATAACACGTGTTGTATCTCTGTAGCGATAATTAAGCCGACGTTCTCAGGGAGCCGCCAATTAAAGCGGGCATTGGGCCCGAACCTCGACCTGTAACTGTAAGAAAGTGCAGCCACTAGTTGCATACATTAAGCCAGAGAACACATAGCCGATAATTACTAAATTAATCTATTATAATATACATTAATAAGAGAAATGCCGACTTTCCTTTCGAATTATTGTGTAGGAAAGATAAAATTTTCAAGGTATTGAAATTCAATGTACTCGTAGATATGTCCAAAATTTCTTGTGCGTGCATTGTAAATACATAGTAATGGTTACCTTGTATTTTAAGGTTTCGAGCAAAAGACTTCCAAGATGGCACGCGGTTTTTTTAACACAATCAGAGCCTTGAGTTATATAAAATGTATACGTACTTAGATTGAACCTGTAAGAACGTACATATGTTTTCTTTGCAAAAGTCACGTATGTAAGCGGAGATTTTAAAGATACACGGAAATCAAGAGACGCCATAATAAATCCGACAGTTTCCACCCAAAAGCGAGCGTCAAAGCTATTGTTTTTGAACGTACGTGTTATAATCGTATAATTTTACGGTGAGCGAGCAGACGCAATTAGTCACCAGGACGCGACGTGAGAGCAGTGTAAGAGGCGATAAGGATCTCGAGCCGCGTTGCCACCTCGGGTTGCTGGGAGTTGGTCACACATCAGGTACTTTACCCGGTTCCCATGTGAGTTTCAACCTCTCGTTGGCAACCGCTGATTATAGTACCTCAGTAATATTATACAGGCGTAAGTTTTAATTCCCCTGTTAATATATGCATATATTTATGCTATGAATCGACCATGTTTTCTTCTACTTTTGATGTTTTATTAGAAAATTACCTGCTATCGTATAGGATACTTAAAGTTTATTAGCTTTCATGAATTAAACATATTTTTATGTTTTTATTCTCCTTTATTAAATGAATTAACGTGGCTTTTTTACTGTGCAATGTAAAATGTTGATTTACTTTTAAAATATGGAAATGTACCATTAAAGCCACAATAGTGCACTTTGAGACAAAATATTCGATTATACCATAACTTCACGCACGTTTTACCCCAAAAGGGGAGGTAGAGGAGAGAAATACCTACGCCCACTTTTCACTAATTATGTTGTATATCCCCTGGACCAAGGCGTGACCCTATAACCATACACCGGACCCAAATCCAGATGAGCTAAAACTGAAAATTTCACGTTAGAAAAACCCAATAATACTTTGCCCGAAATCGAAACCACGATCTCTACTTAAGCGGTCGCGCTATCAACCACTAGAGTAACACATTTATAAATTACAAGTCATAAACGTTGGCGACATAATGGTCATCAATTTGTCACAAATTGGCTCAACGACGTATGTAAACATTGTAAAAACTGACGAGTAGAAATGACGTACTCATGGATATCTGGCTAGGATTACCATAAAATGCTAGGGGCAGTTACTTTATTTACATAAAATTAAACTGCAACCATTCAATGTATATTTCCTAT
>DWTO01004297.1:0-11690 GCA_018244755.1 Jemadia pseudognetus
TTAAGAAATTTATGAGTATTTGCTTTAAGTTTTAACTAATTTTAACTAAATCCTCTATAAATTTCAATTCGCTACGCAAGAAAAAAAAAGTGGGCCCTCAGTCCAGGTGCACACTGCGCATTGGACTAATGGGAAATTTATGGCAAAATAATACTGCAAAATAAATTAACAATAAAAATAATACTGCTTTATCATCTGAATTGCGTTAATTTTACGGGCATAATCACTGAAGAAATTATAAAAGTGCATTTTTTTTAAATGTGTTGTAGGCTATAACCATGAATATAATAATAATAAATAATGTTTCATATTTGTTATTAGGTTACACAGCTAGACAACTTGGCGATTTTTACAACGTATAAAAATTGTATGTAATTTGGACTTGATGCCCAATAATTTTGAAGAGTATTGCCAAACTCATTTTATGACCATATTTATGACGTATGTACATATGTACTATGAACCTACTTTAAAGTTGCGTTAACGAAAGAAGTATTCATATCGCTGTGTGCGTTTGACTGTCACTACTCGTTTGCTGTGTGTAATGTAACTGCCTCTCATCCACGCACGTACCGTTTAAGGGCCCTCTTGTTCGCTGGAGAGCTATAGGAACAATTATGTATGGTAAGGGAACATGGGAAATAAAACAACAATTACACTATTAATAAAAAAAAGGTTTATTTTGAAGTAATGGTTTGTTATCTATTAACATTGCTATTAAAGTTAGGCCAGTGTGTGTCAGCGATTTTATATATTATAGTAAGGAATTATAATAATAAACGTTTTTTTACAAAGATGATATGCCCTACGCTAAGTCTAAAAATGTAAGTCGGCTTCGCATAGTTACACCGTACGACAATGTATCATATTTAAAAAAAGTTTGGATAACAAAAAAAACTGATATTGTTAACAGATAATCTACCAAGATTCAAATCTATTCTCTTCTGTTATGTCAACTAAACGAGTAGAAAATAAACTAAAAAAATGTAAAAACAGACAAAATAAATGCAATCTATAAACCCTCTATTTTAAATATTATGATAATGATATTCAACAAACGAGATTAAATGATCCCCTTAATATTAATAATAATGTCGAATTTTATAAGTTACTTTAATTAAACTTCATCAAATTAGCCGAGTGCCGTATGATTACTATTTCTATACCGTGAAATATAGATATATAATCACTTTTCCCGCCTTTCTACGATTACAAGCTTAACCAATCGTGTTCTGATTCTTATAGAATTTTCACATCATCTCCGATCAAGGCACTATTCATTTTGGTATATTGCTGATACGTATCCTCACTCCTAATTCGTAGTTATCAATTCGTAGACATGCGCTTGAAATGTGAAAGATTACAATTTTTCATGATCATAGTTTTAAAAAAATCCGGGGACGTTCGAATACACAAGAAGATCCTTTTGGAATCATCGTTAATCGTACAAAAAATAAATTTGAAACGATTTCTAAGTTCGAATCTTCCGACGTTTTCAAACCTCCCCTCGTTTCGTTTCTGTTAACTTTAATAACTATCGAAATATTAATTACTATTACAAAAATATCTATAATAATTAATAATCTAATCTAAATTATTCGAATAAGATGTTACTGGGACAGGCTAAGGATTTTTAGAAACAACATATACCCTTTCCGTTATAATGGACATTGTATTTTTTATCTGTGCAAGTTACTAAGTGTTGCCAATGCTACATGAATTTAGTTCATTATAAAAAAGGAATAATAATAGTAACTTTAATAAATAAATGCGTTTTCATTTTTCCACCGCGGTCAATTTGGTGTGGAAAAGATCGTTCAATTGAATGCTGATATATTTTGTTGCGGTGGAGTTCGTCGAAAGAGTGACGGCAGTTGTTTAGTCGATGTGATTGGCCGCATAAGACGTGGTGAGTTGGGGTGGTAGGGCGCTTTACCAGAGACCGGAGGAGAAACCGCCTGGTGGTACGCGGCTGTTAATCATGTTGCTGTTGCCGTTTATCGACGTGACCATGTTGATTTGCCCATTCATTGATTTGTAGCCGTCACCGGTAATCGGGTTGCCCTCTGAAAAATATAAAAAATAACAAACAATGAAAACCAAATACATTCATTGATTAAATTTAAACGTGCGTACAGAAAAAAACGTGACAATGTAGCATATATCTCTGCGAATGATTGCGTGTCACATACATGAATTTTATCATGGACGATTAATAATCAGATAAACTAGATGGAGCTATGACATTTAAATAAAAATGAATATCAAACTTTACATTTTGTTTAAAATCACAATTCAATGCATTTGTCAATTTGACATCCATCAAATGTAAATGGAATATTATCATAACGACATACAGACCATAAACAGATAAAAAAATGTCAAGATAAAGCCAAAACATTGCAATAACAACGCAATAATAAAGAAGAAATGAACGTACTTGAAATTAAACCATTTTCAAATGCTTCAACGTCATATAGATCAAAAGCAATTTTGATTTTTTTTATGCGCATGTAATGACATATGAACATCTAGGTATGTCGTTTTATGAAAATGTTAAACACGTTACACTTTCTATACGTAGTAACTGCGCACATCACACGGTAAGATGAACGCGTAATTAATATTAATTGCACCTACATATCATGCAATCGTAAAATTTCTAACAAATGCAGTGTTCTTTTATAATTCTATATTGCTATAATAGTACATTAGGTATTCAGTTCAAATAGATTCAATAACTAAAATCACTAGATCTGTTCAACAGTGTCATTATCTACGCTATTGGCATTTCTAACACTTTTACATAAATATGCTTACAAAATACAAATGTCTCTACATATTAACATACAGCTTATTAGATATATAGGGTAAGAGTATATAATCTAGCGTAACAGCAAGACAGAAGATGCGTGCGATAGTTTAGATTAAGAAGATACCAGATGGGGACACGAGACACCATAAAAAAACATAGCGTTGATTCCGTACTAGGATCACAATACAAACCGATCCAGTGTGGCAATGGATGAAGCTCGGAACGAGCCATAGCTTAAGACTTTGCTAGCCTGTGTGCCTGTGCAACAGTGTTGCCACACTGTTCGGAAATTATTATCTTATACTGCGCAGACGGCAAACGATATGCAATCGATTGTGACATCGATTAAAACACGTTATCGAAACACAAACAACGCACGAAATAAAAGAATACAAATGTTACAAAAATTGCATTTGAAAAGTCTGCCGTCTACGTTCTAAACACTAATTAACAATACAAATACTTATCTACAATAACCAGGACACAACACAGCAAGCAAGTAAATACATTATTGGTCTATATCTATAAGTAAGAGAATAAATATAACAACGATTCTCAATAAAAAAAAGCTTACAATTGTTGTACATTTTATACACAAACGAAACTATTTCCAAATATACATAAGCAAACAATAAAACGGCTGTGAGTGCTTAATTTGAACGACTTGAAGGAATCGCCAGTACAGTCCTTTTGTAGCAAACAAAAATGTTTCCGCCATGAGCCAATATTTTACACAAAGTATAAGCTTTGATTATTTTGGTGAAATATTATTATAAGTTGAGTGCACATTTTTCCTTCAGTCTAGATAATTAAACACCCACCCATTTCTCTTCGGCGCACATAGTCTACATAGTACGTCTTAGGTTTCAAGTCCTCTGGGTGCCGTTTCACGTCGAACAGGTATCCGGGAACATATTTGTGGAATATGGGCGGAAATCCGGTCAAGGTGACGGGGCCTGGAGCCGAGGGAGTTTGCAGCGGAGTGACGTCCGGTATCGGGCCGTCGCGGTCGTATTTAAAAAGGGTTGGCGGTGGATGCGCGCCCGCCACAATGAATGGATCGACGGGCCCATCCAATGTGGGCACTGGATCGTACTTGTAATCGGGAACAGGTCTCTCGCCTAAAGCGGAAGTCATGCCTACAAAGGCGTACGGCGGCAACGGATGATGGGGAATATGATGCCCGGTTGGTTCGTAATAATGTTGCGCTGGAAACGGGGGCCAGTGCCGGTCGAGGACCGGCTGAGGGGACAATGAATCTGGATTGATATCGGGATGACGCTTTTCGGGATCGTCGGATCTGAGACCGAGCAAAATGCGGGGAGTTTGACGAACCGTCGGGCGAGGTTTGATTGTCGATTCTACGTAATAATTAGCCGGCTTCGGTGGCCAGTCACGTGTGAAGTAGCGGTGGGTGGGCTGAGGATACAGGTACGGGTGGTCTAAGGGCTGAGGGTCGAGCTCGAGGTCGGGATAGTGGAGGGTCGGGTCGGCACCTCGCAAGCTGGCGGCCGGGTGGCGGCGGCGCGGCGGCGGCACCACCACGCCGTCGCCGGTCACTGGGTTCCTCTTCGGTGGCGTGTACGATACTGACCATTTACAGAAGAAACGGTTTTTATTTGTACAACCAATGATTCAGGGCCAACGTCTTACTGTTCAATGTTATAATAGAGTCACAGTGACAACTATAGGTATACTCACTTTTATCGTTGACAAAAAATATAAAACGCCAATAAAAGTCATTAAACTCTCATTGCTCAGATACGAGTATAAAAGCTAAAAAAATCAATATTAAGGAACGTTGACCCCGCTCTTACGTTCCTAACTCGTTAATCGAACCCTGTTCAACATGATAATCTATTAACACATTTCCATACATCTATTGTATCAAATTAGTAATACAACATGACCTAGTACAGTTGATATCATCGCACACCTTGTTATTGTCACAAAATAAAAACCATTAAACGTTAATTGTTCTCATAAACTCACATCCAGGCGGCAAGGCGACGATATTATTGTTACACGTTGTTCTAAACTATTTATTTTCTATTTGCTCAAAGTATTAGTCTCGTGACTGGTTAACCAGATTGTACATTGAAATATTATAGAGAAGGGTTATCAGAGCGTAAATCAGTAAATAGTTATGTACGAGAATAGTTAAGAGAAGCATGATCATCCTAGCGTGCACGAGTGCCGAATGTGTGCCGGGCACGCGAGCGTGGAGCGTTGCGACCGCTCAAAGAGCCGAGACCCCCCTCTGGATAATGGGATGTTTGCCAGCTCTCTGGACGGTGCGGTGTTGTTCGAAAATTGAATGAACTTAATCACTTTCTGGAAAGTACGTTGCAACTTTCAGTTAATTACAATAACGGTAGAAAACAAACACCCGTTATCTTAAAAACCCTATTGATTTAGTAAATCATAATACAACTATACACATAAATATGTATTGGTCTGGTAAGTAGGTACTTCTCATGAAACAACAATTAAGTACGTAGATATATAAAAAATTGTTTAAAAATTAAGGGCAATAATAATTTTGGAAAAAAAATTCACATAAGCAATTATTGTTTTCCATCATAGTGTTATCATTATAATTAATCAATTTTTTGAATCAATAAATCGTTCCATTCGAGTTTCGAACACGTCGTCTCCCGAGCCCCATATGTATGTATAGCGGTTGCTTGCGTGCTTACAACGTGCCTACATCAGAATCGACTCACAGTGATCGGCGACCTCCGTCTCACCTCGGCTGGGGGTCGAGGACGCGCTGCCGTTCATCTTGGAGGGCGAGTGCGACGGACTGCCGCCGTTCATGGTCGCCGAGTCCCCGAACTGGATGTGGCTGCGGATGGTGTCTGTCACCATGGGAGCCACCGGAGAATTGTTCACCTGAAACGAGACAACATTTTATTATTACACATCCCGCTAGGTCCTTCACGGGTTAGGCAGAAATGAAAGAGATGTTGAATCTGCCAGCGCCAGGTTTCGACTCTTACGACACACTGATTTTGGAGATGGAGCTAGGAGGTGAATTTTTCTCCGCCCCGACACAGAGAGTCAGTAGATATGTAACCTATTTAGTCGAAACAGGTGACGGCTGGCCTCAGAAAGATATAAATAACTAAAACGCCAACGCATTTGTTATTCAATAATATAATTTATAAGATTATTCGCACGCGATAACATTTCAAACGTTCAATGTATTGTTTTTTTAGCTTTACAATTATAATATAAATTACAATGCACGAGTACTCAGAATACACACCACATATACCTAATAAACGCATGTAACTAAGCATCCAATTTTGTTATTAGTAAATATTTAAATTTTATTTACCCTTACAATTGAATGAATAACCATTATAAAAAAAGATAAGTTATAAGAGATGGTGAATTAATATTCTATAAAAAAACACGCGTGCTATTTTCATATTTGATAAGTTACAAAATGTACTCCAATATTTTTGCCGTATTACTTATAACAGCCGTAATATGTAGGGGTTAACTTCTTGCTTCGTTGTATAGTTTGGTGTGTACAGAACTACAGACCTGACCGAAAAGCCTGGAGTGCGTGTCGCGGGGCCGCGTGGGCGTGTCGCGCACGACGCGCGGCTTGGGGCTGCCGTTCTTCACGGGGCTGCCGCCGTCCGTCGCGTCCGAGCTGAATATTTCAGCAATGCAGCTCTTAGGTGCATTGGGAACTCTGCAATAGACCAAATATCATTACGAATTGTAACATCACGCCTTTGTGTAAAATTCGGTAAGCGCATGTAAGTATACGAAATTAGTAGTGTAATTAACTTTGGAACCGATTCCGGCATGTAAAACTCTTACAATCTAGCAAAACCTTGTGTATTTTATAGTAAAATAACATCACACCGCCCGTATAAGATACCGTATACCTCTGTATAGACAGAAGAGTACGAGACCCTGCCAAGATTCACCAGTTACGAGTACATTATACGTCCCACTATGAAATAGAGTAATATATAGATATGTATAATGGCGAATGGTATTCCAAATTTAGATATTTTATTTCGGATATAGCCGGTTCGATTCCCGACCAGTAGATATAAATATTTATGTTATGAACACAAAAGTATTTCTTTTTACTGTTGAAAGTTTCGTGAGTGTTTATAGACACGATTATAGGTGTATTAAACGGCTCAAGTTCCGTATTATCGTATTCGGGTCGGCCCGATTAGTTGCGTTGATAGATAGAAAAGGGTCCACATAAAGTGCTTTAGGCTTAGGTGCATAACCTCGCATCTATAATCTCCTCAAACTTACGCAGAGGAGCGCAGAACCTCTACGGGGATAACAGACGTGATATTTCGTAGATGCAGGTAATTGTCTACCTGTACGTAGGTACTTATTTATACCTCTCATATATTTATATCTTTTACCATATTTTCGTTACAACCATCACCAGCTTTCACAAGTTTAGTTTCCATGTATATGTCTGTTTTGTGTGCGTGTGTATATAAATTAACTAACCAAGCTAATAACGTTGCGTTTTATTCATGACTAAGCAACTAGAACCGCTTATTCACCACCGTATTAAATCTGTTTAATCTAACCGACCGACGTCGCGCTTACCTAGTCGATTAAATACAACTCCCTGTCATAGAAATTCGATATGCAAGCTCATTAAAATTAAATGCACAAGGATAAATGTAACGGTCGCCCCACACCTGACTGGACGCGGACGCGCGTCACCGCGGGCGAGGCTGGCTTCCGTTGGGGTTGCCCCCTGGTCAGCCGCGCCACAAATCAATAGCTCAATTCCAGTCAAATACTCATAAACCGTGCCGAAGGGTAAATCGTCAAAAGTTCATTCACCCGTTCAAACAATGTGCTCAACGTACCGGTAATGTAAACACTGATTTTGAACTCGATAGCGAATCAAATGCAAAAATCTGTTTGAAGTACAATCTTATAGACGTTTAACAAAGGTTTTTGTAAATCTTTTGTTTAGTTGATGATCGTCTGTGCGTATAAAAATATGGCAATGTAAACAGATTGCAATATAATAAGGTGGCAATATAATTATTACCATAAAACAATGGCCATATGCTTGTTGCTATATGCCTATTGCCACATGCCTATTGTGAACTGCCTATTACTAGGTGCCTATTACCATGTGCCTATTACCATGTGCCTATTACCATGTGCCTATTACCATGTGCCTATTACCATGTGCCTATTTCCAGACATAGTGTTATCAGACAAATCAGGATTATGCTATATATTATTCTAATTTTAAATTTTCATCAGTAACACGGAGTCTGGTCTGTGGAAACGTAATGAAACTCTTTATATCAACTCAATAAATTTAACCACGTAACTGCCCACTGTTAATAAATGAAATGCAATTACCATGCAACACTTGAAACGAATTACGCAGGAATACAAACATACGACCTACCTGCCTATAGCTGCATCGAAAATTGCCCGCACTCGAGCGCCCATACACCTGTTAGGTAGACGTAGCGCATTGATTATAAATCTAGACGGGCAGTTAATTCGAGCCCGCGATGGCCAGATAGCGTTCGGTTTCGAAGCGCAAATATGTGGATTTATAAGTGGGAACTGCTATCGTTCGCAGCATCTCCGCGGAGAGCGCTAACCGGGGCCTAACGAAGCGGCCTGTCTCCCGGTGGCGAGATGTCAATTTGAGAGAGCTGAAATGAATCGCATCCGACATTCACGAGGTCACACGCGTAAAATGCCTATTCCGCAATAATTTGGAGTGTGGGATTCGTATGGTAACGTAACATCACGTCTGTTTCTCCCCAAAGGGTTAGACGGAGGTGGGCGGCGTGGTATACGTCAAACAAAAAATCCAAAATATTGCAAGTATTGGCGCACCACGAGTATTAATCCAATTAAGTAATCAATAGGGGTTTCCCCTCAGAATGAGAAGCTTTAAGACCGCCACGCAAGAGATGCACGTTAAGTCGACAGACATTGCAATTTAGAGGTCCCACAACATTACTACTGTTTACATCTAATCGTGAGCACCTAGAACCCGGAATGAATTAACAAATATCTCATACAAAACCGGATACGCAACATGAGGCAACTAAATCGGACGTTAATCGATTATTATTGATACCTACACATAGATTTAATACGAGCGTTCCAAACGTGAAGCGAGTTACCGTCATGTATCTAACACGTTTAGTTTATCCACAATCTAACTGCATCAGTCATTCCGTGACACAACACGAGCGTCTGCGTATATAACGAGCGGTTATAGGAAGGTACGAAATGATGAACTGCGCTTGTATTCCGTGTCGCAGATGGTGCGGGGAGGAATCGATACGGGAGCAAACGCGGCTTGTGACCTCCACACATATAAATATGCATCAACTTTCGTCACTCGCCTGTCATGTATTCACATATTTATCGTATCCTCACAGCTGAGGGTTGTGATCAATAAAAGCCACTTTATAGGTCTGTGCTGTCCAGAAACTTCCATTCTGACCTACATAGATTGTCCCATGTGTTTGATGCTGTTTTCATTTCTAAATGCCACACGTTCGTAAATGCCTATAACACAATATGTGTATAGATTGTACCAGACTTGGAGCTACGCGGTCAGTTCGGTCGATCGTTTGAATCCACCGACGGGTCGTCTTTAGGCAGATTTGCATCTTGTGTCAAGGCTAAACGCCCGCCCTCGCTCTGGTTCCATATTTTACGAAAGCAATTAATGAGGTTATAAATCCACTACCCCACTGTCACATCATTTCAAAACCAAATATACACTCATATTGTATAGGCTGAAGTACCTTTTATGTATAATACATAGTATAATTAACTCATACATACACATCTTCACGCCTGGTCTCTCACAGGTTAGGTAGTATAATTATCTCAAGTTGTGTATTCTGAATAAAAACTTACTGTCACGACTTGCAGCTTGCTAGCTTGGTATAAATATTTAGGTAAATAATATGCCGTTAAACGAATCCTAAAAACTACATTTATGGTGTATCTAACGGTAAACACAATGCGTTCTCAAAAGTGTATTGTGAGTAAATAAATTAGAAACGAATTTGCCATTGATCGTCGAGATAACCTCGGCGGCGTGTAATGCGTTCAAAACGGAGCACCGCAATAGCTTGCCCACGCATTAGCGCGCCAGTGGCCCCGGGGCGAGCGGAACGGTGCATTTCATTCATACTAAACGTGCACTCATACATATTAGTACTTGCACGTCAAACTATAGAACAAAATATTGCTTTGAAACCGCATGTGGTAGTTCCAATGCTTAACGTCCAAATTTAAATCGTAATATCGTATACTTTTCTCGTGGTTATTGCTGGTGTTCAAAGTTAGAACATGCTAGTAGAAGCGCGCGTGCCACTGCGCGCAGCCGCCAGCAAATCGCGTAGATTACACGTCATCACGATAACCACGTAATCAACTACGTGCCCGCCAGAAGCTGATGGTGGCTTTTGATTGAAATCCTTCTCTACATACACACATACATACATACAATGCCTCTATACGTACCAACGTCATTACGTTGCGTCTACGTTTTCTATACAAACGCTGCAGATGAAAGCGCCAGACGCGGACGCGTACGTTTCGAAAAAAAAAACAACACATAAACACATTTAATTATAAACATTCAGGAACAGTGTTGGGCCAGTGCTATAATTAGTTACGGGAAGAAAGTGCGTGAGAGTAAAATTGAGTTTTGTAATACGCATAGCTCGTTGCTTCGCGCTTGCGCCACACGCTACGACGCGGCCGCGGCGCCGACGGGGTGCTGCTACAAGAATAAACAGCTGTCAAATGGGGATCTATAGTAACAACAGTCGCCGGAAGATAATAATAAACTACATACATAATACATACATGTCCGAATGAAAACATTACCCACGTCTGCTAAGAGTTTATAGGCGTCTCAAACGAACATGGTAATTTTAACATTCTTCAAATTGTACCTTTCAGGTTTGGTCGTTAAAAAGACCAGACGATTCAAATATGTATAAAACGGACCAATCGTTAGACAACTAACAGTAAACTTATGGATATCCATATATTTCTCATCTTGAATAAATCACCTCTCGCTAATGCAGTGCCCCTAAACGCTTAAAACTATCGTCTGCGAGTATTAAGGTGCGTTATAAGATACCAGCGCGACATAAGGTCGCATGACTTAGCGGTGTGGTGGAGCACAAATATTTAAGAAAGATAATGTCGTTATGAAGCAGTGCACTATAAGCCCATGGCAAGGATTTATTATAATAAATAATTATAGACATCAGACAAATAACAATGATTTATAATAGTATTATTACTTATGGCTTGAACATGTATCTAGTGTCAATTAGTCAAGAGTATGAGCGGAGAAATAATACATAACATCATGCCTGTAATCCGCGAAGGGGTAGGCAAGGGAGTGTAGTACACTCCCACGTGTCAGTATTGAATTTTTTTATCTTATCTTAGCTTATCAATATAGACGGCCGCCAAGTGGCAGAGAACAGTATATTTAAAGACATATCATACAATCTGATATTTGTATAGTCATGGTTTTATATATATGGCCATAGGCTCTGCCTATTTCTTCGGGGACTACAGACTTGATGATACCAATATTATTCTCACCACCTACTACATACTAGGGACGTAAACGTAACTGGTGCAACGTTGGGAGTATACTACACTCTTCTGTCAACCCCTACGGGGATTACAGGCGCGATAATGATCATTTTTAATATCAAGTCAACTAGTATTCACTGTTTGTCGTATTGTCTGCTGAGCCGCACTTGACCAGTGTGGCAGACCATGGCGTTAACCTTTCACATTCTGAGTGGAGTTCCATGTCCAACAGTGGGCCGTGAGCGGC
>DWTO01004298.1:0-11689 GCA_018244755.1 Jemadia pseudognetus
CATCGGACCCACCGCTTCGATACTCGACTCTTTGACATGTTCTGCCGTAAAGTTAAAAAAATGATGTACGTTCTTCTTATTTCTTCTTGTTTTTCAACTCACTCGACTCAACCACTACGCCCTTATTGCTTATTAAACTGTTTAATGTTGTATCGCAAATGTCAGGTTGCGGTGGTAAAAACACGATAATGGCAACAAAATGGACGTTTAGTTCAATTAGTTACACAAGATAGTCAGATAGATAGTGATATTAGTGTGTTTACGTTTTATATTTATTTAGATTGGAAGCTATTATTGCACGAAGGCGATTTATAATCAAAATAGACTTCAAGAGTTTATACCATTTAGCCAAGTCTATGTTTTGAGTTGAGTTATTAATGTACGGCTGAGTGATTAAATGGGGAACAGCCAGCGGTGTGATAGAAGAATCTCTTCGTTGAGACAGCTGACTAACTATGGAGTATTAAAATATATACGTCGTTGAGAGAGAAATAAGTTCAATTAATTCCGACCGTATTATTACACGAGTAATCACGAATGCATAGCAGCCTACGCCGAGGTATGCATGCGAGTCTTATATCTGTAACGTAGGAGATTGCAATCTACATAATTGTGCAAAATATCGCCGTCCGTTCGTCTGTCTTCTTGCATGTAGATTTCAAAGATATCGCAGCGTAAGTTTGTCGTGCGAGCTGAATTTTGTTTGAAAAGTTCTTCAAAACTTTTGCAAAACGATGGTGAATCTGATTTAGTTATTTTTATCTGTCTCTGCGATTTTTGCAGATTTCAAAACTATCGCTACATTCTCGAGTTGATTTCGATTTCCGAAGTTTATTCTGACACAGTTACTTATATTTCATTACAACTCCGTTAGACATGGTTAAATACTCTATGTCTGTTACGAAGGCTCTAGTCGACCGTGGGAGTTGTAAAGGTATTGTAATCCATCAGACTTTAAACGTAGGGAGCAGAAGAAAGTGAAACAGTTATAAGATTGCGGATAATTGAACTCATTAAGTTATTTATATCCGCCGCATATGCTACAAGATCGATGGAGTAGCCATAATTTACTTGCAATTTATTGAAAGTTCACTGGCATGGACGTGTAATCCATCTCTACATGCCTGTTCGCATTGTTTTTAATATATCTAATCAAATTTTACATTATCCACCAAAAAATGCTTAACTGAAAAAGCTTCATATTACAGTAGGTACTTATGTAATCTTCAAGCTATAGGTTAGTAACAAAATTAGAGCATAAATAGTTAAAATTAAAGAATGTAATGAAACAATAAATCCAATGAACAACGACGTATTGGGTGTACCATCTCACACAAACCAGTTTTCTTTGCCGCCAGCAAGCTTCTGCCGTTTTGTTCACACAAATTATATAGTAATAAATATTTGGAAAAAGTACTGTTACACAATAATGATTCATGGATTTATGTTTTTTATTGAAGAACATATGAAAAGCGAAGATAGAATATGTTCCCACTATTGTAATGTCTAGGGTTATTAAGTTTGCTCAATTAAATGAAAAATTATATTTATAATACAAGATGTCTTACAAATCTAATATTAATACTTATATTTTGTTCAAATTATTTTACCTATAGATATGTTATTCCTATATGTTATTCAATAAGCATAACTGTTTATTAATTATTTATAATTACTAAATACAGAGTCCCAAAATACTTGTAATGTCGACCCTACATCTTATTTGCGTCCACAAGCACCTCTTTATGACGATGTTATTTTAGATTTTATTGAGATTTATTATGTTTCGTATCGATTTCGTTCTTTTGTCTATAAATTATCGGTTTAGAATTCCATCGATGATCAATGGGAACGATTTGTTCCGAATACCTTCGTATCGTACATTAAGAGAACCTTTTTTTAGTTCACTATGCGTACCTATAAATGTTTATATGATTAGGTATCAGACAAATAGATAAAACTATAAATGAGTGTGTTTTCAATTTCAATGGGTTAGCTTCAAATGTAAACATGAATGTTTATTCTCTTCTTTCCCTTTCTACTACCTAAATATATACCTACATACTTATAAAAACGTAAATTCTCGCCTGTAATACCCGAAGAGGTAGGCAGAGGAATGCAGAATACTCCCACATTTCACTAGTTACGTTTATGTCCCACTATGGAATAGGTGGTGAGCCTATTGCCATGCATCGGGCACATACATACTTATACCCATAGCAATATCTATGGGTATATATTAAAGTTCGTACCTATGTAAGTTTTAATTGTGTTTTTTTTCAAAAGTAATAAATCACGGACAATCAAAAACCCATTAGATAACCCATTTATTTAGAAGTTTGATACCCGGTTGGACATTACCGGGTTTTTCAAACTAAGAATTCATAGTAGTAACTCGAAGTCTGGATTTGTGCCGGTATATGACAACAGGCTCTCACACTATTCCATGGTCAGACGTTGACCGTAACTAGAGAATTTCGGAATGCATTACACTCCTCTGCCTACCCCTTGCGGAATACAGGCGTAAAGATCAATAAATCACATTGTCATGTTAATGCTCTTATTAACATTGCAATATAAAAAAAATACTTTCCTAACCATGTCCTTGTTCCCCGCTAATACGTATTTAGTACCCTAATTAATACATTTTGGTTCGTAGCTAAAGAAAATCTACTTTAATGTATTTATTTAGGACTTAATACACTTTTGAAAGAATAATGTCATATAATAGTCCGCCTATTAATACATATTAAAAATAAACAAATTGACGTGTTTATTACGAGATGTCGTAAATTGCAAGATGACGAGGCAGAAAATAGATATTAAACGCATCAAAGATACCGTATCAGGCAGTACGGTGGCTGCCATCAGCTAGTGAATTATTAAATAGCACTTATAGAGAAAAATAGATTAGTGATTATAAAACTAAATTAATTGTTACGAGAAAGATGATTAGAAACCTATAAGTTTTCAACAGACTGAAGGAATGTTACCTAAAATACACGACCGTATAAAGTTGGCACAATCGTATTTCAATTAAAGAGGCTTCCTAAGTTACAGTGATTTTTTTTTACTCTACCTACTATGAAATTCCTTTTATGAAAATATAAATAATTAACACAAAATTTTCACATAATCTTAATAACAATTATGATTTATAATTATCTAATCTATAATATCTTACCTATAATAGTTATCAATTTGTCATACATAATGAGTACATTGAAATTAATATTTTTAATCTGTAGGCTGTATTTATCTGTAGGCTGCCGGTCCCAGGTTTCGTGTAAGGATGGGAAGGAAGAGGCTATAGTTTGCCACGTTACCCGGGTGTCCTTTGGCGGGTTTCAAATGCCTCAATGTTATGTTAACTCTGCCGTATCAATTTCCTCATAACGTATTCGTTCACCGTAAAAGCAAGTAATACCGTATTTAATCTTCTGAATGTATTTAACATAAACCTAACATCACGCATATAATCCTCGAACAGGTAGGCAGAGCCCTTGAAATGGAACCTAAAACAGGATTTAGAGAGAACTTGAAACTTGAACCACTAGAGGGTATCAAAACCACGTGGGACATACTAGTATGTAACGATATAAGCTGATGTAGTAGTGTCAAATGTGCAGTAGGCTTCGTATAAGGAGACTTCTAATTAGACCACCGACGGCGATCTGCCGGCAAATGAACTGTTACATGCATAAACCTCGCATTAAGTTTAATAAGGTAAAAACTGTAAAAAAAACTATCACCAAATAGGGTTTTATTTAACTTTAAAACATTTATTTATTCAAATACTTCACACTTCAAAGTCTAGGTGGCCTTTATTGCCATATTATATTTAAATAGTAAAAAGAATGTCATTAACCATTAATGTGTAATTAATGAAAAAGAAAAAATGTAGCCTAAGCTATAACATCTAAATATAACATATGCAAAATCAAAACATACTAATATACTGACCGATAAGCCTTTTGCAAGTAGAGCCTACTCTAATACGACACACAGTAAGAGAAAGACAGACGCTACGCCATCTCCTTCGCTCGACGTCTTTAAAGACTAAAAAGCTCCATAGATGGCAGTAAAATCGCTGCAACAGCTTCAAGCGGCCACTAGTGTCGCCATCTAGCGTCGAATAACCAAACTTTTATGGCACGTTTATCGAAGAGAGCTCTTCGGCAGCTCGTAAACGATTTTATGAGCGCAGCTCTAGTCTCAATATTACCCGACCGAGTACGGTTGGGATTGCAATATTCGGTGCTCCTGTTGAGCGGCGAAGTATTCAATTCAACCGGTATTCATGGGCTTTTATGTGCGATTCAAGGTGCGATTGGATGGCGTGCTCGAGCGTTTATTTGGCTTTATTGTTGGGGTTTGTTTATGTGATTGCTGTTTAACCAACTACGGGGTTTTACATGCCTTTGTTATGATTATTATGTTGTTGCGAATAATGAAAAGGATCGTTCACTACCTGTTATTTGCGGGATATATTTTACAACACGCTTTTTATATCAAAATCGTGTATTGTTTACTTACTGTACAACAACGTGGCTTATTGGAAAGTTATAATTCGTTATCAAACGAAGTAGGAGGATACAAAGTTTGAATTAGATAGGTACCTACCCAACTCAATAACCATTTATCAGTGATTTATGTTTGAGTTTTCCCCAAAACGTAGCCGTGAAAAAGGCAAATCATAAATAAGATCCGATTCAAATTTGTAGAAGATGGTATCTGTATGATTTGTAGGCTCGCACCCGAGAGCGTTTGTCTAGTGATGCGGTAATTAGCTATACTTTGTCGATAAACTCACGTATTTCGTTTTATATTGGATTTGTTTCGAGAAGCCATAATTATCACCTAAACTTTTAACGTTCCACAATTGAATCTCCTCTCACAGCCAGAAGTGCTAAGGCTATAGTTTGCCACGCCGGCCATGTGCAGGTTTTAAGATTGATGTTTCAAAATATAGTTGCGTGCGATGTTGCAACATCTTTTCATCATCATCAGCCTATTGCAGTCCACAGCTGGACATAGGCTTATGCCCATAATTCCTATACTGGGCATGCATTTGAGTTGGGGATTGCAAAGCATAGCTTCTCGCAAAGCCTCCGCTGCTGCCCACAGGCGGCGGCCAGGGCATTTAGCTTTGCGTAGGCAGACAGCGCCATACCGCGATCAACCAGCGCCGGGTTCGGGGTCGGAGAATGTATTCATACTCTGCCCCGACACGAAAAACAACACATTTTAATTGTGTATTTTACATACAAATGTAGTTGCAGTTTTGTTTAATAAGCAGTATTTATTATTTATGTATTTTGTGACATTTTAATACCAAAGCCGGCGATTTACAGATAACTGTATGTATAAATATTGATCAACGACATTTATCGTCTCGGCTTGTGTGATATCCCATCACTAGTTATTATTTTGTTGCTTTGTAAGCTTTTATTATTTTATTGTGTTGGCTATAGACTTAACTTTGGAATTCAATCCGATTTTGAAATTAAAAAGGATTACATAAGCTAAATTATACATAGCCTCTATATTCTTATTTGGACTTACAATCTAGGTCTCATTTTGATAAGATTAAAAATATCGTTTCTGTGAAAAATTATACACAAATACACATAACATAATTAATTGGAAGTAAATTAATTATTCGTCCCTGTTTTGGTCTAATATTTCTTATATACGAGGTAGAAAATATGTTTTCTATAAATTAGATCTGAATTTTAAATACTTATCTAATAAAAATAACTGAAATTTTTTGAATATATGTGAAACAAATAGTAATTTTCGCAGCCAATTCGTTATACGCTAGATAGAGGCTGTTACGAATTTAAATGAGCCGAATAAACAGAAGCGCTTCTATAAAATAGATAACCGGAAACTGCCGAAAATGGCCCCGGCCTGGCACGACGCAACGTAGCAATGACCGAAATAAAAGTGATAAATAATCATTAATGATTTAAATTCATTACCCACACACACACACACTAGCAATAAAAGTAATAAAAATTTTGTCATGCCTAATTCAAACAGTGTAAGGGCCTTAATAAAAATTAAACGCACGGCTCCGATGCAGGACGATGTCCTATTTAAGTTTTTAGGGAGTCACGTCAGACCCCTGACAGGGTAGGCAGAGAGCATCGAGTGCCAAATATTTCTTTCTTTTCAGACCCGATGAGTTTTAGAGTGTAGGTATTTGATGTAACTTTGACTTGTTAGTATTAGTATTAACTTAAGTTCATACTTTTGATTTGTAAACCTCGGATATATACGGTAATCACTATATAACCACGGATACATATAAAGAAAAACTTTGGTTTTAATGACAGTGACAGGTAGTAAGTTTTTGTTGTGTAGGTACGATTATTTGTTACCTGTTGGGATATCTACTCGATCTTGTGCCACATAATATATTAAACGCCCAATGACGTCACGTGCCACCCCGAAGCTAACGAATTACAACTGATTTGACCGACAAACATTTTTTGTGTAAGGCGTATACCCCAAACAATGGTTTATGGCTCCTAAATGTGATTTAACAGGTAATTTTCAGAATTGATTACCACTAAATAGAGAGCCATATTTATGTCTGGACATAATGTAAATAGGTAGGTGAGCATCGGAATGAGGAACTACGTTTATTTTCATTTACCTCCATTTGTATCGCGAGTCCACGCGGAGATTACGTGATTTAACAAAGGTGGTGCTATAAATCTGTAAGGCCTGTCTTAGTAGGCTTTGTGGGCATTTTTGATATGTGCCTTTAAAAGCTTTTTTCTGTATTTAGATGAGAGTTCATTGTGTAATTCATTAGAGTGAGGGTAGGTCGCCGCGTGGAGCAGTGCCGCCCGCGGTCGATATCGAGAGATAACACTCTATTTATTGCCGACCAATGAGATGTCCAACAAGCGGCTGATATTTTAAACGGCTTACGAATTAGCCGCTACAAATAAGAGGCCAGTATTACCTTGAAAACGAATCTACAATATGTTAACATGTTTAAAGTCATTCTTCAGTTGCAACGAAATTAAGGTACATTCAAAAGTTCACTGAATGTTCAAACGTTGCACAGCCGCGCTAATTCCGTACAGACGTCACATTTACTGACATAAGACTTAACTTGAACTTTGAAGATAATATATGGGTCGTTACCAGGAACTCCGAGCTTACTGCGATCGAAAATAGCTGAGCGAACAAAAAGTGACACTCGTAGGTACATCGTCCTTGTATTTATCGCGTTACTCATCATTTCAATTCATTAGCAGTCTGATCACGTGTGGCCCATCATTCGCTTTTACAAATGACTAGACAGCGCTGTGGTAATGCTGAGGTGTGATTTTGATTGCACATCGGTTTCCTGATATATGAGCGCCGTGCAAATTCATTTATTACTTGTTTAGTTTTTTGATGTTAAATTCTCATATTTATCAAGCAAATTAAAAAAAAATCTTATTGAGTATCGTTAGTAATCAATAATAAAAAAATGTTTTCCTACCTAATAATTCATTAAGTTCAGATCGGATTAGTTAGGACCTATCTGTTATAATTAAAAAATTGAAGTCTAACTAATGTATGGTAATTTCTAATTACCCTTTTTTCCTTTCTCTTTTAGTTTCTTCTATTTCTGTTATTTTTTTTCCTGACAAATACAAGTGGGTGGTCCTATAAAGTTGTGGTCGCATTGTCTATTCTCGAATCGAACTTGCCATTTGCATCGACAACCTACTCGGCATACATATTCGCCAAGATAGGTAAGTAATTAGCAAGCATGTCGATATCGATATTCCCGTCAGGCGCTTCATTAGTTACCGCTTCCGTTGTATCAACATGAATGTTTATATAAAAAATATTATAACAATTTATGTTGTTTTATTTTTTTTTAAACAGCATTTTTAAACCGGTTTAATAAAGTGGCGGTCCAATATTTTACAGCGTGGAACGAACGTACTGACCTGACCGGCCGCCAGCCGAGTAATACGTCACGACTAGACAGTTGCCCCCTCCCCTGCTCCCACAGCTCCAGCATAATGTTAGACGGAGATGTCTGTATAACAAATAATGTTGGTGCGATAAAGATGGCACGAGATCGTGAAACATGGCGCATAACGCCCCTTGATTTATTATGGACATCCAAAGATCGAATTTTATGTGTGCGTGACGTACTGTCCAATTTTGAATCGTGTAAATCTTTAATACGGAAGAAATCAAAAATATTTACCTACGTCGGGTGTATTCAATTCGCGTACGTACGCATAAATTGTGAAATTATTCAGTGTAAATTTTCAGTGTGGATACCAATAAATTTTTGACCCTGTTACATAATTTTGCAGCCGTATAAATTTAAATCGACCTCATGCATTAATCTCGACTGTCATAGTCATCGATTGTCTATAACAGAGAACAAAGCGCTAAGTTCGTAAATTATGTAGCTATATTTGGACCCATACCGGTTCTATATGCGTAGAAACATAGATACGACTGTTGAAACTGTCTCTAACAATCTAATGATAAAGTCGTATCGGGAATAAATACCTACATACAGATCTATGTACTTATACAATGGACATGCTAGCTGTTAAATGTTTCAATAAGTGATAAATTCAAATGAGCTATTAAGGAATGGTTGTAAGTTTTTGAATGGATCGACTGAGTCGCGTGTCGTTGGAATTCATTTGCGTTGCATTAAATAAGCTTTACGACTATTACGCTAGCAGTAAAATTTTCATATGATTTATACACGCCGTTTGCTACTGAAAGACATGCAATTTGTTTCTGTGCTTTTATGTGATGTAGAGTGGGTAATTTATTATCCATATTTTTGAAATCAGTTCTTATACAACTGCTACCTATATACCTACATAAGTAGTACCTAAATAAGTAGGTAGGGGAGATCCTTGTACCTTGGGACACCTTGTACCTAGGGACAACGATAGATTTCCTCTAAATTTTAGCGCCAAAACTGCCACAAGCGAACCTCGAGGTATATTGTGTCCAACATCTCGATCGTACTAGAAAAAGTCGGGCATTTTGAAAGTTCACGTCAGGTGGTGGCGCATTGTCAAAATTACGCTATTGTTTTTTTTTCTTTATCGGTTTTCATCGGTGTTTTGTATGTTATATTTCGAGGTAAGATGTTTTATATTATGCACACATACATGTCAGCTAATGTGTATTTAATTATTTTGCTGTTTTTTGATAGATTACTCGATCAATTTACATAACCTTACTTCTTTAGTAAAACATAATAATTTTGTTCCTTGGGACACTTATATTTTTGTACCTTGGGACAGTCCCAAGGTACAACTTATTATATGGTTTGAAAGTTCACTTTAATGCGGCTATTATTTTTGTAGTTTTAGATGCCACGAAGTAAGAACAAAGTTACCAGACTTAAGCCCAATGCGGATAACGTCAAAGATGCTATAAAGAAGGTTATAGAACAACGATGGTCAATTCGAAAGGCATCTGAAGAATTTAATGTTTAAAAATCTTTGATAGGCCGATATGTCAAGAAAACCAGAAAAAGCGGGAATACAACAGTCACGTACAATCCCAATAAAAGTAAAAAGGGTGTTTACTGATGAGGAAGCAGAACAGTTAGTTCAATATTGTTTGAAAGCTTTTAAATTTTACTATGGAATTTGCAAAGAGGAATTTCTGTAGTTAGCACATCAATTGCATTGTCGCTTTTGGGTCCATGAAGATTGCACCAGTTATGAAAATTACTGTCAAATATGTGGGAAGGGCTAAGTTCAAAAACGACTAAAACCAACGATGTGTTCCAAAGATTAGTAAAACTATAATATTACCAACTGCGAGAGTATTATATTATCAATATTATCACAAATAAAGAATATTTATCAAACGTGTTATTCATTTTGTAATTATCATTCCTTTATTCCAAAACAACGTAAAAAAAATAAAGTGCTTGCTTAAACATATTTCGTCCCAAGGTACAAACGTCACTGTCCCGAGGTACAACACGTGATTGTACCTTGGGACAAAATCACAAAATCAGTTATAAATTTTTTTTATGCTCATAAAGGTATTTTTTAAAAGTTCTATGTATGACTGTTTATGAATATTACTATGAGGATGTGATATATGAAAAATCAATACTCCAAGTTAATTAAAATGGAAGTTGTGGGGGCTTGAAGAAAAGTGTCCTAAGGTACAAGGATCTCCCCTACGTTAGAAAGCACGCGAAGCTGTGGATTCCTTTTCTATCGTATATCAAATAAAGAGTCGATAAACTTTATCGAAATCCTTTAAATCAATTTATAAAGGTATTCACATACTAACTGAGCGTCATAAACCACGAAAACTAGTTAATGGTGTGTAAATTGTACCTAAATGGTAATCGTTAAAGTTTATCGACAGCATTAACATCAGTTTTAATCAATTTACGGACCAGCGACCACTGTATATAACCCCATTGAACGAACACTAAATCATACCTTGTCTGATGATTATGTAACTTCAGTCTATGACGATTCTTGAATAATTAACTAGAGTTTTACATTATTCACAGGTTGTCATGCAATTAAAGTCCACACATATATTCCATATTGTAAAAGCGTATATTATATTTATTACAACAGCGAATATAACGTTTAAATGGAAGATATTAAACGTAAATGCTATTTATATAGACATACGGATAATTATAATTGGCCTATAGTAATAATAATAGCTGGTTTAGTGGACTGATTAAATAAAATAAATGAACATAAAATAAAATAAAAATGTATGTGACTGACTAAAAATATCTGACTAGCCCGTTGCCGCAGTGATTAGTAAGGCTGACTGTTGCGCCGAGGGACGTGGGTTCGGTTCCCACCCGGAATAAATATTTCTCTGATGAGCACAGGTATTTGTTCTCTGTCTGGGTGTATATAAAATATCTATATAAGTATATATTTGTGCCTCGTTGGTCGTACGTTTGACGTAAACTTAAGTGGTGAAACGTCGAAGTGCTTGCCCTTGTAAAGTTATAATTTGATAAATTAGGATAGTAATATTTTATCATTTGGAAAATTATTATTGAAAAATTTAAAATGAAAAATTATCATTCATTCCCCTAAAAGTACCATGTTAAGTAGGGTAGAATAGCCTGAAACCTGTGACATTAATTGATACCTACATAAACTTGATTAGAAAAGCAACCCTTCCGTCACCAGAGGTGGAAAGAAATACGACGAAAAATTAAAAATTCAGCTCAATGGCGTGCTATTGGAAAATTACGTCTAGCAGGAAACGGAAACGATCTAACGTTGATGAAGAAAAACATTCGTAACAATTATTTACGTCACAAATTTTAATGCTTTGAATACAACTTAATACAGTTACCTAGAGCCGTGTATATGAATAATTCAATAATCGATCGTATTTTCGAGACCGGTTCATATTAATACAATGCAAAGGTCGTATAGTCAGTGCCTCATGTTGATTAGGCTTTGTATTCTAAGGGGATACCGTTTTATATAATCGGGTAGAAAGGTCAGTGTTAAAACTCGTAAATTAACTTCCATGTAAATGAACTCGCATATTATATACCGTAAACAACTAGATTATGTACGAGTGAGCAAGTAATATTCAGATACTAGTTGACCCGGCGAACTTCGTACCGCCTAACAGTCAATGAACACGTGTTACCATTTAGTTGAACTGTACGTGT
>DWTO01004299.1:0-11688 GCA_018244755.1 Jemadia pseudognetus
CGCATTTGAAATGTCATCGTCGGCATCTCATCAACCTGTCTCGGTCCATTGCCGAGGCCTATACCCTTCGTGAAGGGAGCTTTGCCCACAATTCCTGCACTGCGCGTACGGGCTGTGGATCGCAGCGCACAGCTCGCGCCGCATACGCTGCTGCCCGTCACCGTTGCGAGCCCTCGGTCACCCGTGCCTTGTCTGTTAAGTAGGGTGCACCACCATCGAGTGCAATTAGTTCGGCTTCTCAAGACAGAGCTTAAAACCTCTTACATCTGAAATATAATGGAAAATCAAATATAATAATGTGTGTCACGTGTGTTCCAGATGGCCATATATGGAGTAGCTCAGGAGATATCCGATCGCAGTCTCGTGTCCGACATCACGAAGTACTTCATCGACTCCATGTACTACCTGCCGCAGGCCGGCGACGGCGACGAATGATGTACCCGCTCGAGGATATAATTGTATATACAAAGTATATAACACTATGTCATTCGGGTGGCGACAGTTGTGTATAAAACATTCCTATATGTAGAACGTTCTGGAAACTGTTTCCTTGTAAGGTTTTAATTATTTATGTATTGTGGACTAGTTATCAAGAAAAATTATGTAACATTATGTTATTCGAATGTCGACAGTTGAGTGTAGATGCTTTGGAAATTTTAATTTTCTACTGAATTTTTAATATTTATTGTGGAATGGAAATCAAGTTGTTCGCCTTAGATTAAGCAGAAAGGTGAATATACCCGCTGTATTGGTAACTTCACGAACAGTGGGTCCGCCGTGCCCAGACAGTGCACGAATGTATATCAGTATGCGAAATGGACTCCTGTACTAAATAAAATAGTTGAAGTACGATTCTAGTCTGAAGTCATTGTGTAAAAAACGGGAACCGTTTAACGGCATTAAGAGTGAAACAAGAATCACTTGTTATTTTCATATTGAATATATTTCGATTAATCATTTTATTTATCAGTAAGTTATCAGACATTGTTCTATTGTGCAATTTGATTTATTTATAAGTACCATTACTGAGTACAAAAATATCACGTCCCCGACTCAGTGTGGTGAGAACAATATCAAAAGAGTGAAAACAATTTAGCTTAAAACCCGATTATATTTCACAAAAACATCGATCATATCTCTATAACAGATTATATTTGACACGAAATTAACCGATCATATTTTTGTAAACAGTTATGTATATTTCACATAAAGAACCGATTATATTTTTTTGTAGCCGATTATGCAATAATGATCGATTTTTTTTACCCAGTAATATATATCAAACAAACTATTCAATATCAACGAATCATAGGCCAGAAACCGCCCAGTTTTTGGAACGAGGTGACACTTGACGAGCCCGACGGAGGGCGCGCGCAAATGACCAATAGCAGTGAGTTATTAATGTTCCCGCGCAAGCTTGCGTCTTACGATTGGTTGAAAAGTTAAGGCGCCAACTGGGTCCAGTTAATTTTGACATACGTCACAACAACCCATGTGTTGATATGCTAATAGAAGGTAGATCGATTCTTAATTCGTTGGTAAAATGTAAATACTATGATAGAGTTTTCAACCATGTGTGTTAGCTGTGCCATAGATGCTTTTTAGTTTTTGTTTTTATATAAACTGCTTTGTATTTTTCTATAATGTATTTTATTTATAAGCAAATCCTTTGGTGTATATCTGATCTGTTTTGCCTATGTGAATTCAAGTTGTTTATTCTCTGTGTTATATAAAATAATATGCAATTAGGTAATTAATATTAAAACACTTTGTTTTCGTGAGTGTTTAAGAATCTTTAGATAAAAGGTATTTCTAAACAAGCTTCAATTATATATTCAATGCATCAGTTTTGTATTCAACAAATTTTCTACTTGTTTTCTTGTATTTTAAGATTTAATAGAACCATTAATACTGTTATGTGAGTTATGAATAAAACTCTATTTACTGGTGTGTTTTAATTTTTATTTATCTCATGTGATGATTATTATCCATTATTAAGAATTATGATACAATAGATGACTCACCTATAGATTATTATAGAGGGAAGGGAATATTATGTTCAGTATTATAAAGATGGTTATCTATAAACGTTCTATTAATCGTAATATCACGCCCGTAGTCGTTAAAGAGGTAGGCAGAGGAGTGTAGTACACTGTTAAGAATCACCGGTTACGTTTATGTCCCATAATGGAGTAGTGGAGTGAACCAATTGCCATACACTGGGACCAATCGAGAATCTGAGCCACTTTTAGAAATATCCAAGAGTGCCCGACTAGCAATTTAAAACCCTCTCGAGCGGCAGTCGCACTCGCCATGTAGCAGTCTAACCGTTCTATTGTTTTTCGTATCTTACACCTATGACCTACTGCTTAAAAGAGAAGAAAAAGAAAATCTTATGTGCGCATCATAAAAAGGGCATTTACATTGAACACTTCAAAAGGGATTTAGAATTTTTAAGTAGTGTAGTGTCTTGTGCTAACTAGGGTGTTGTTAAAATCGTAGTGTACGAGACTCCGATATGTTCCAAAATAATCTATCTGTAACAAACACTTTATCGAACATAATGAAATTCTACACGTTAAATTGTAGATAACTACAACAATCGACAAAAAGCCGACACGTTCTGTACGTACATATACAGGTGGGTTTATATTCCCATTCGTTTAAACATTCTTTATAAAATATAGGGACCTGTATTTTAAACGCTTAAATCTTTAACAATTTGAAGCACTAGCTTTTATTAAATTTAGTGCTTGCCGTCTGCTATGTTATTTAGTAGATATTGACTATGGGTAAATATAGTCAATATTATAAATAAATAAATTTTATTAGAGCAAAATAATTGTTTTGTAGTAGGTAGGTACGTGTACATTTCGAATGCGCTGTTATTGACTAGATATTTTGTATTCCTTTGCAAAAGTTAAGGAAATCACGAAAATATCAGACTTACAGTTGAAGACTGCGTCATAATTTTAAGTAAACATAAAGCAATTGCCAGAATTAAATGTGCAGGTAGGTATTCAAATTCACCCTTGTTCTATGCCTTCCATTCTTGTAGGTTAAAAAGAGATGAAAGCATTACAAGCCTTGCTAATTCACGTTCTTTATTATTTTGATTCTGTATCTCTATCCTCTTGACAGACGCCAATTGAATAATGTCAAGATCACAATCAAAATTTTGAGAGCACTACAAAACTTGCAAGAAGGAAAAATGCTAGTAAAAATTAAATAGTCGTATTAAAATGCGCTGTGTATTTGCTGCTGTTCTAACAGTTTGTCAAATTGTGATGAATAATGGTGCTGTTAATTACTGCGGAGCTAAAATGTGCGGACAAACCAATTCCCACACTTTTTGCCAATATCGGGTAAATTTCATTTAATTTTAAAGAAACAAAAAAAATTTTTTTTAGAGAATGAAGCGATCTCTGCCTTCATCTCTGAGGATTACCCGTTTGATGTAATTTAAGATTTCTGGTCGCTAAAAAACGAAATTATCATCATTAACAAACTCTCGGTTTACAATTGATAGATACGGGCCTCCCCTAATACGGACCTTCGCCAGCTTGTCGCTTCCAGCTACTTACCTACTGCCTTACCCATAGCGGACAACCATATTAATTGATTTCAGTAATTTAATAATATATCATAATATTTACGTAGGCCGGTCCCAATCCTTCTTGCTTGGGATACATTGAAGCACATTTATCGAAAGAGGAAAAGATACACATCTTAGCGCGCCTCAACAGACGACGCAGTGACGCGGCCCGCGGGCTAAAACGTTGGCCGCCAGCGGGGGACATGTTAAAGTTGGTAAGAAATGTCATCGGTAATAGTGTCACGAAGGAGAGAAAACTTGTTCTACATATCGGGGTTCCATGATAATTATTGTGCTCGTCAATTTTATTTGCATATGTTTAATAGACTTACACCTAACTGCACTCGCCCAAGAGGATAACTATAGTATGTATAATAAATTAAATACTAATGCTAATTACATACCAATAATAACTCATTATTGAAAATATCTACACCATTATTGAATGCTCAGTAGGTAACTAGTAAAATTAATCGACTGCCTGAGTGGGCGATGATTTCGAACGCCACTGCTGATCGTGAGGTCCTGGGTTTTATACCCGAGTTGTGAACTATTGGGTTTATTTAACTAGAAGTCTGGATATATGCCTAGTGTATGGCAATAGTTTCACTCCTTATTTCATATAGGAACATAAACGTAACTTTTGACACACGTAGCATACTACACACCTCTGTCTACCCCTTCAGGGAGATACAGGCGTAATACAAATATTATTAATACTAAATAATACACTTCAGCGCTGGATAGATGAGTTGTCCCGCGAAGCTCAACGCTGGGCGGACCAGTGTCGTCCGCCTTGCACTCCCGAAGAACACGACAGCTGCAGAGATCTATGTTAGTTGTTTGCACAATAGAAATTCTAAAGCGTGAATTTGCATTAAACGTAAATTATGCAGGATTGTAACAATTAAAAATATCAGAACTGTGTGAACGACAGGATCACATGGTGCATACATGATGTAGACAAACGCATACAAATTGTTTCAAATGTTATTCTGTTTGATTCAATTTCACTGCGTTATGATTGGTAGGGTTTTCTCTTTAAAAAAAATAAGATAAGGCGCGTAGAGATCTGATTTTCTTTCAGATTCTATATCCGTGGGTCAGTGCGTGGCCTCGATAGTCGGTGAAGCGCCTGGCCTCCGGCCGGAGTCTATGGTCGACATGTGGTTCATGCAAAACATGATGTACGATGGAAATATTACTTCTTACACTCCGTGAGTTACAATTTTATCGGTTGTTTTAGTTTTGCGGTGACAATATATTTGTAGTTTGAGAGGAAACCACGTTTCTCTTGTATTTTGTTTGGTTGAACGATTGGCATATTTTAAATGAAATTTACTGCTAATCTTTACCGAAGGTCCAGTAGGTACTGATGGTGGTAGGAGTTAGAAGTCTCTAAAACCGGTCTACATGCACCGCGTGTTATAGAGTTTAAACACGATCAGGTCTATTTGATGTTTCCATAGCCATAGGTCAGTCACCTCGCAATCAATTTATCCACGTGTCACGTCCTTCAGACCGTAACTGCATAATTTATTTATGTTGTAGGCCAAATCACGTGCGTTTTTACGGAGATTTTGCCCAAATCATTTGGGCCAGGACATACATGGTTGGCTGCGCACGGAGTGTTTTCATGGTGAGTACCTAAATTATTTCTATAATCATTGCATGGCAAAAGGTATCCTCTGACCGGCGAATAATATTCTACATATTTGTACTGACGGACGTTTCGACGGCAATACGTATTTATAATCTAAGACTATATAATAAATAAAAACTAATACAACAATTAATCAAATTGGTATCCGAATTTCATTCATAATCAGTCTGCTCAATATGAGTTAAATGTAGGTAAGTATTGTAATTGTAGATTTATTAAAAAAATCTTTATTGGTCGTTTCTATTTTTCACATAATGTATCTTTATTAAAAAGTAAACATATAGGCTGATTGGCGTGGTCGTCTTCGGAGCGTGCAGCGTTTAGTGTGCAATTTCGCTCCGAGAGGTCCTGCAGCGGGTCGACTCCTATGGACCCCAGCAGAGCCTGCATCAATCTGTCCACGAAGATCAAAACCAGATAAAGATTTGCCCGGACTCTGCACATATCGTAAGTACTTTGAATTATCTATTCTTATAAGTTTGTCTGATAACCTTTATAGGGTCGATATGCTACTACTCAATTCATAATTTTTTTATTTTACGTAAATAACTGATAAACACGTTGTAGTTATGACAGTTACAGAAAGCTATGGCAATGAAACAAAAGAGTTCAGTGAGAACTTATCAGACCAAAACAATTATTTATTGGACACAATTCAAGAAATAGAAATGAATCAATCATTAAATTATTTCGGAAGCCTTGATGAGATATATCTCACAAAGCTTGCAATAGCGACTATTGGGAATAATATAGCTACAGTACCATTATATTATTCAGTACAAAAGAGAGATGTTTTTGAAAAAACCATCGAAGAAGAATGGAGAAATGCTAATCAAGGCGTATCTGATCTGTCACCGAATATATCATCAACAAGTGGGTCAAAATTTAAAAAAACTACAGTTACAAGCAAAAAATTCTATATCCCCAAAACTAAGATAATAGGACGTCCGAAACCTTATAATATAGATGATCTAAGCGATTCTATCGAAGAACGCAAAACTAGCAGTAAGTTGAATTACGGATTTTCAAGTTATATTGTTAAATTCGAACTGAAGTTAAAAGATTTCATCGTATGTTGCAGATCCAAATGATATTCAAGAGTTAAAAATAGATAAGGAAAAAGACTTATACGCTGAATATATATTTTTGGAAACTGAAGAGGAAATCGTAAACTCTTCGTCGACAATCGATGGATCTAGTCAAATCATTAATGGTAAAATTAAAGATGAATTAGAAGTTACACTGGTTCGACAATGAAAATAAATAATGTATAATCCTTTCACAAATTACAGACAATACGTCTACTACAGAAATGCCCACAAAAACGATAAAAGTTCCAAATGAATTAAACATATCCATAGATGAAATGGTCCGTTTTGAAAATAATTTTAATATGTCTAATGAAGAAATTAACGGGATGAACATCAGCGATAGAATAGTAGATGACTATTTGTCTGACCGTAAGAAATTCAAAATATTCAGAAGTACATTAATGACAAAGAAAAGAAATAGAAATAGATGAAGATAGAATAAAGAAATGTATAGTTATAATGCTACTAGTTTATTTTCATCTAATTAATTACCGTATCGTTAGAGATATTAAAAGTTCGATGCGTAACCATATCTATTTACGCATTCCACATGATCTTCTCGTATAACGTATATCTTCGTATATCGTAACGTATATCTTCAATAGGTAACGGAATCATAAAACGCGAAGGCTAATCGCGGAAGTTTTAAACGCATAAGCAATCATGCATACAACAACAAAGGACATTTTCAATAACGTTAATTCTGTAACGTGTGAAATGAAAATTCCGCACAGACATTTGAACAATATACATAATAAACGTTTTTTTTTGTTTTATTGCCGCTTAATTTAGGTCAAGGATAGTAGTTTAAAGAAAACAAAGTTTCTTAATACTTTATTACGTTTGAGTGTGCTGGCGGTCTAGTGAGTAGAGAGCATGACTGAGTTATTAGATAGCCAAGGGTCGTATCCGATTCTCGCCCGGGATAAATATATTTATTATTAACACGAGTATTTGTTTCGTCTATGGATCTATGTAAAACTATGTATATAATTATATGTTTAAAGTTTTGTACACATTTGTTTTATAATCTGTCCTGTTACTATAGCACACGCTTCGGCTAATTTTGTCCGGTTGTTCGAATATATTACTATGTTATATTATTACACTAATTTTCAGCTGAAACGGTAATGGCCCTGCAAGAAGCGTTAAACAAGATGGAGCGCACGTTGGCATCTCCGAGTGTAGTGTCTACGCCGGGAAAGGTAACCGTTAACCTTGTCAAATCAGGTAGAAAGCAGTAATATGTAGTTTAGATTTACGGCTCCCGCTCAAGAAATTAAGGATTTCAATCCACTGATTGACTTTTATTGATTTTACGTTATATTCAACGCGATAAAAAATAGAGTCCATTGCGAAAAGAATGACAAGTATCAATTAGTATATCTAAAATTTGAAGGTTCGTCGGGAACTGCGAAACTTAGAAGTCGACTTGGAAACCTTAGCGAAAGAACAGTCCAAGGCTAAACCGGTCGATGTTACATCTGAGAGAAACGGAAAGGACGAAGATAAAAAGAGTACAATAGACGTAGATAAAGCGCCGATGCTTCGTATGGTCTTAAAATATTTCCCGTACTTAAAGCCCTATGAAAAAAGTATAATTGGAGATTCGAGTCGTTGCGATTCGGTACAACTAGTTTTCTTTACCGTTCTTTTTTGTATCTTTTTCAATGTTTTCATATCGTAAATGTTACTGTTATTTTGGACTGTTTTTGAATGTTATGCGTTAAGTAGTGATCTTAACTAGAGAAATGTAAAAGTGTCTTCTACATAGTACCTATTTTTATTCTATTTATTATAGTAATTTTTAACATATGGGTTGATTTTCGATTTATACTTTTTGTAATCTATGTACTGTTTAAATATATAGGTTAAACATTATCATTGTTTTATTTAGTTCATTCGACAGATTTTTAAATTAAAGTTCAGTGAACCCGTTGTTTCTAAACCCTTAAAGTGCAATGTAATATGTTATATCTGTTTAAAGCGTTAGGTACTCGTTTCAACTGTCCTTGCCTGGTAATTACATATACCGTACCTACATACAGTGTAACTGATAATCGTACAGTCAGCATAAATATTGTAAAAAGTGAAAGAAAAATAAAATTCTGCAATTGATCCGACTTCGAGCTGATGAATCGTTAAAATTATTCCATTGGATATTTACAGTAAAACTTAATTGTTATTCGGAATTGTAACAAGCTAAGGAAATCATTTAAATGTTCCGTGAGGAGAGAAAGGATGAATAAAATATAAGTAAAAATCCTAACATTGAAATTCTTAGATATGGCTACAATTTGTTTACTTGTTGAATTCCAATTGGATCGTAATGCAAAGGTTCTAGCAACCAATTTAATATATGGATTATAATAACCAAATATATTTAAATATCTCTACTATTATAAAGTAAAAGCAAAGCAGCTATTTTACATTTATTATATGCACAATAAATGACAGAAATACTTAATGTATAAAAATTTAAAATTTCATATCCTTTTATGTATGTCATACCTACAATCGAAATAACACCGTAAAGTTTTTGAGATGCATTGTATATTTATGTAAATCCCATTCAGTCTGCGTTTAAGTTTTAAAGGCTGTCTAATTGGTTGCGACCATTAACTAAAGCTAGCACGACCGCACGGAAAAAATGTGCAACAAAAATCAATCAGTGTGTTGTAGATGCTAGCTGTACTATATTCAGGGCAGTAAAGGCGTCGCGTCGGTCATAGGACGCAGTGCGCGTCGGCCGGCCAGACGCTCTGGCTGCCTCCGAGGGAACTTTGTGAGTTGTCGGATAGCAACGACGGGCGTCGTAGACGATCGTAGAGCGTCGTAGGCATCTGCTACATTGTGCGTGGACTGTTAATTTTGTGGTGTTTTACAAGGTTGCGTTTTATCCCCTTTTTAGGTTTAAGTTGTGTATACGGTGTGTTCATTTTTATGGAATCGTAATATGAAAAATTGGACGTACATTTAAAACAAAGTAGTGATTATAACCGTGGGAATTGGTGAAACCCTATACGATTGCAATGTAAAAGACGCTCACATAGAAATATCTAGCAGTTTTTAAATATACATAGTATGATTGTATTAGTCAAAATAGTAAAATATATTTAGAGTTCAAAAAAATGTTGTTACGCTTGCTGTCATGTATATATTAATAATTGCACCCTTCACTTGTAATATCGATAGCTATTCCAATAATGATGTGTCCAGATATGCGTATTCATACAACTACTATGTAATAAAATATAACCACAAGATAAAAATCATGCAAGCATAAAAACAAACAGGTAACATTGTTTTACGAATGCATATACAACGCGTGTAATACATAAGTGACAAGCGATTTTATTTATTACTTAACACTGAAAAAGATTTTAGAACGAAAACAACTGTCACGTGTTTGTTTTAACAAAGCGCAATAGATATCTTAAAGTCAACTTCGTTCAATTTAATTAACAGTTTAATTATATTGCCAATTACAGCCATATATTCAATACAGGTTATTGATAACTTTAACAGATTTTGTAGTTGTAAACGAACTTCATTGATAAAGATTGTAAAATTTGAATCTTGGATTCGTGGACCTTGGCTCAAGATTCATTCAATCTGTGATGTTTCAAAGGTCGCATTTTTTCATGCATATTTAAAGAGACTTGCCGCACTCTGCCGACCACAGTCTAAAATAATTGAGGGGGCTCCTTTCTAATGTTACTGACTTTTACGTATGGAATGCATACGACAAAACTTATGTTTTAAACATTTCAAGGGATATTTTTTCATTACATTTTTCTTTTTTATTGCAAAGATATTTTCTTATGAGGTCAATATAAAACTCTTCGCTACCTATAAAAAAATACATATTGTATTTTTTTCACAAATGGTTCATATATAGGTAATATATAATACATAGTACATATAAATTTAATAAGAAAAATTTACATGCAGATATAAAATTAACTTATAACTCACAAAATAATTGTGTTCACGTAGGACGATTCTTTCCTAAAAGTGAATAAACGAAAAATAATTACAGATTAGGTGAAAAAATAAGTAAATAAGAGTAATAATATAAACAATGATGAACGACACGAAGTCAGCAGCTCCTGAGATGAGAGACCAGTCTTGGCTGCAGCGCGCTGAAAACGTGAAATTCGAATTCGGCTTCGGCATGCCTCTGGGAGCTATGTCAGCCCACCCTGCTTTTCATTCCGCTTGGGACCTGGGTTGGTAAGTAAATCTAATATATTGATCTCTATTTTCTTCTAACCACTTCTAAATATGCAATAATATATTCTAATATCTCAATTTACGATATGTACCTATAAAAATTTTAAACCTCTCTTTCGTCTGATTTACATTATTCTGATAAGTTACTTTAAAAATACTTATGTATATGCCATTTTAAAAGTACTTAAATTATTATTGTATTTGTTCAGTACATATTGTTAACTACGCTGAATAGAGTACTACACTAAAAGAATATAAGAAAAAAAATGTGTCAGGCAAATGTCGTGTTCGCTCATATTTTCGTTTTCAAAAATTACAACAGCAACTTAAAAGTACCGGTGAAGATTCACGATTTACGTTTGGAGACATCTCCATACTGATGTATAGAGGAGGAGTAAGTTCCAAATCTCCAGCAGTTGGCGAGGCGGCCATGGTCAGCAGTTGGACGTAAAACGATTGCAAGCAATAGAAGTTATTACGTTTCTAGGCATTATTAGTAATAGCGTTAGACCTAACAGCACAACTCCTTGTGACCTAATTCATATCGGCATCACGCAATGTGTTGGATTTAATGGAACTCAATTATTTCTACGAATATACATACAGTGTTAGCCTCTATTAAGTACACCGCACTCAACCTTTTCATAATAAAACAGTGTTAAAAATAATATGAAACGCGTCGGCTAGTTTGTAATAAAATTTCAATTTGCCATGTAATATGGAATTAGATAAAGTATTATTCTTTGAATTAATTTGTCTGTTAAAACTCCTTTGTCTACTAGCGAAAACTTATTTGAGCTTTCGTCGCAGCCATATGAAAAATGTCAGTGTTTGACAAAAGACAAAGGTCTTGCCAAGTATTTTAATAACTAACGTAACATAGGTACGTAACCGAGATAGGCAGAAGAGTGTAGTATACTCCCATATTTCACCAGTTACGTTTACGTCCCACTATGGAATAGGTGTTGAGCGTATTGTCATGCACCGGGCACATAACCAGACTCTAGATCACCACTAGAAAATCTAAATTAGAAAAATTTTGTAGTACCCGACCCGGGAATTGAAGCCAGGACCTCCCGATCGGCAGTCGCACTTGCTACCAA